>OOFE01049255.1:0-12214 GCA_900323365.1 Monocentris japonica
TATCAAAGCAAGGCAACTTCAATACTAACGTCTTAAAGGTTTTATTTAAAGTTCCCAAAGGCCAATTTTCTTCAACAAGGCCTATTTTAATTTTTCAGAACAAAATTGAGTGCATTAACGGCTGCAACGGCCTCTGAGCGACGGGGCAACCAGTCACCTCGAGACAGCAGAGCGAAGTGGTCAGGCAGGGGGGTAAGGCTTGACCATAGCCTGGAGGTAAGAAGGAGCTGTTCCTTTCACTTCCCTATAGGCTAGCACCAGGGTCTTAAACTGGATGCAAGCTGCTACAGGGAGCCAGTGTAGAGAATGGAGAAGGGTAGTTGTGTGGGAGAACTTGGGGCAGTTGAACACCAGACGAGCTGCAGCTTTCTGAACAAGCTCCAGAGGTCTGATGGCAGATGCCGGGACACCAGCAAGGAGGGAGTTGCAGTAGTCCAGGCGGGAGATGACAAGAGCCTGGATGAGCACCTGCGCCATCTCGTCAATGAGGAAGGGGCGAATCCTCCTGATGTTGTAGAGTAGGAATCTGCAGGAATGTGTTACTGATGCAATGTTTGCCGAGAACGACAGTTGGTTGTCCAGGGTCACAGGTTCCAGGTTCCCAGGTTCCTCGCAGTCCGAGTTGACGTCACCACAGCATTGTCAATGGTGATGGCCAGGTCTCGGTACCAACAACCCTTCCCCGGGAGGAACACCAGCTCAGTCTTGTCTAGGTTGAGGTACAGGTGGTGCATCAACATCCAACATAGTTAGTCCATCCACTTAGGATGGAGTTAGAGTGTTTCTAATATTGATTTAAACCTTTTGCACTTATCCATACTTCACTTATCTCCAGGCTTTAAAACCTTTCCTTAGCCTGTGTGTCTGGAGTTAAAAGGTGAAATAAAGATTGACAGGATCTACATGGCACTGATGCTAACCAGTAATTTCGGTGTTACTTAATTAACCAGACAAGAAACCCTAGATCAAATTACACTTTATTTCTTCTAACTTCATTTGTTGAAACACAAAATGTCACTCCTCTGCCCTGCCTATAAGTGTACTGGAGCAAGAACTCAAAAAGGTTTGTGTGCTTGGACCGTAACCACAGTGATCATACAGCATCACACACTTCTAAGTATTCAGTCGGTGACCTCAGTTTGTCCTCCTTCCTCACCCTGCAAGATAGTACGTGTGTTGGCACTCTGTTCTTTTGCTCCTGTGACAAACAACATACAGGTATTCACCACCAAATATCTTCTTCATCCCCTTTGCCATTCAATGCCACAGTCCTTACCCTGCCCCCCTTCTCATCCCCCACCACACTGGGTTTGGGCATGTGTTGCTGTGCTCATGCAAGGATCACTAACAGGGCGTGTGGGATATATGGCCCGAGGCCTCAGATCATTAACCAAGGATTCTTCTTGGCAGCACTTGGCGATAAATTTGCAATATCTCATCAGCTTCAGTTGGAATATGCGTGTATGATGTTTGTGATGCAGTGAGGTATGAAGCCTTAGGCTGTCTCTGCTGCACTGTTTTGTGAAGATTCCATATTCTGCTGAATATTATTGCCACTGATATTGTCACTGGCACATTGTTTTCGCCCATACATACCTGCACATGACAGGCATAACTCTTGCTCCTTGGTCAATATCATTATCCTTTATTTAACCAGCATGTGATTGTGATGAATCTCAATGCTCACGCCATCGCTTTATGCATTATATATACCTGCTATCTCCTGTAATCGATAACCACACCTCTGGAGAAGTGAATCTTGGCAACAGTCCGTCAGAATCAGAATCATCCTATTTTTTAGTGCATCCATACTGTATATACCTGACTTTTCGTGTTCAATACCCAACTACACGCCGGGGGTCATTTCTCAAATATGCATTCTGAATCTGAATTATTTTACTTGACAAGTATACTAAATGTACAAGTATTTGTAGTGGTGTCACAAAATGTCATTGGTGCAGAGAAGTATGGACAACAAAAGAAGGATATACTGTTTCGTTACAGATTATCAGTGGTTTTGTGGGATCTTTGTAGGGTCACATCCAAATTCACATACAAGCGGGGCCATCAGATTGAATGATTTTGTTACTATAGCATTGTAAAAACCGATGCTTTTTATAAAAGTGGAATGTTATGACTTGCAAATTGTGACTTGATATACTTGCCCTAAGTTATATGGAGAGATTATTCCGCTTTAGAAGTGGCTAAATGCATTTTAGGGGCTCAGGAAGGGTACTGCACAGCTCTCAGAGGAAATTAACCAGACTTTTTCTCATTTCTACAATTTCAGCATGCTCACACTGAGTAATGCTGTTTGAGTACCCTCCTGTGCTTATTATTGCAGTGATTCCAGTGAGAGGAATGAAAGGAAATGGAGAAAGAAAAGGAAGACTTATAGAAGCTGCTCCACTTAAGCCAATATAATTCAAGCAAAATGGATAGTTTTATCTGCTACTGTGTAATGGTAAATGGTAAAAACTGTATGTACTTGAAGAGTTTCATTGGTAGACCCATGGTAACTCAAGTCTGTTTTACTCCAGTGTTACCAGTCCAGTATTTGGACTGTCAGTCCAGTATCAAAAGCTCAGACTATAAATTTAAGACTGACAATTTCAGCTTTAAATTCATTGAATCACTATGTAAACAATGCCAGTAAAGGGCATACAGTGTTTCAACATGGGGCACCTTCAATTACAGATTGCACCTTTAACTCCATTTTGATGCAAGTTGGGTCACAGATATTGTTTTTGCACTGTTGTTATATTGCATCTAAGAGATTTTGAAGGAAATTAATAACATTTCAACTCACTGTGCAAACACGTTACGTTATGTTTGGAATCACAGCTTGGGCCTTAAACTATGCAACCTTGAAGTGCCATTGGAAGGGATTGGGCAGTTATTTGGGGATAACATTGTTACTGCCCCCTCTACACACCACTATGTTCCTTCATTCGAGTACTGGAATGTGACTCATCTTATCATAATCTTTTAAGGCGCTCCAAATAACATTATAAACAAGGTCGGAGCAAATTCAGAAATAATAAGATTCCAATAATCATTTTAATCCCTCTGCTGCTACAACACAAGACAAATTGAGTTGTTTATTTATTTTCCATCAGTCCCGTTGGTTGGGAAATAAATAACTTTGGTTCACACTCCCCGTACGGGGATTAACACCCCCCCCCCATCCCCCATGTTGTTGAGTCGATCTCAGATCTGTGACAGAGGGAGGCAGTGAGATTGGATTGTTAGACAGTGAAGCAGAGGATCTCACCCTTACCCCAGAATGCACTTGGGTCAGTTCATTTAGGTGTGACCACGAGATTGGTCTCTCCGGGAGCAATTAGTTCTCATTAAAGGATCTGGGATGGTAGGAGCAGCGAGATGTCATACAATGTCTTCACCCCTCATCAGCTAAATGCCTGTTACCCCCCGCTCCTAAGAGGTGGAACCGCCAGCGTTTGGTGTTTCTGCATGACTGCCCCCAGGCTGTATACACTGTGGCTCAGAGTGATTTCAGAGACTGTTCAACACAACCTGCTTCTTTGTCTCATGTCAGGGTGTGTGAGGGAGGAGGTGTGCGTCTGTTTGCATGTGTGTGTGTGCGCGTATGCATTTGTGAATGTCTCAGACTGAGGCACTTAAATAAAACCTATAAAAGCGTCCATCAAATTTTGTGTAAGAATCGTCCTATACTTCACTCTGTGTCTGTTTGCTAATCAAATTCTCAGACACACGTCAGACCTGTTTTCTTTCAGGTTTTCCATCAAAACCTTGACTAAAGGAGGCATGTCAGATCTGAGCTTGAAAACTATCTGCCAGTTCTTCTCAGTCTTGAGAAATGATGCAAAGTAGATGAAACTTTTCACAAGACAACGCCTTTGCTCTTCTTCACAAAGTCCCATTCATCTCTGCCAGTCACACTTCAGCATTGACGATTTATTCACCATACAGGAACAAAGCGCTCCGGATTTGTTTCTGGGATTCAAAGGAAAGGTCTTGATTGTCTAAACGATAATAATGTCATGTAATAGCTGCAGCTGTATCCATGAGCATGTTGTGGGAGTAATTCCTGCTTTGACAACACTGATGAAACTTTGTCTACTAGTAACATGCTTTTTCTCTCAAGCCCAAAGAGACCTAGTGACAGGAATTGTCTTCGAATGGCAAAGAAAAAAAGAGCAGTTGTTATGGTTACAAGTTATAAATAGAGCAGCTGCGAGTGTAGGTGACAAGGGAACTGAGAGTTTCAGGATGAAAGACTCTGAAATCCACCCCACAATCCCTTGCTGCAGCTCAGCTAACTTACAGGGAAACATCTACTCAGGCAGACTTCGAAACATCAGCCAACAAAAGCAACCTGAGTTGCATCAATTAAAGTATGCATATTGGCTCACCCAGCTGCCCTGAATAACAATCAGGTCATGTAGTTCATCTCCCCATCGCCGTTTTGCCAATTCAACTTTCGGGTCTCTGGCAAGAACTGTGTTAATGAGTGTTATGACATTGCAGTTTATAGTTTAGTCTTGAAATGGATATGGTAAACTCTGTATGGAGTGCCAGTGAGTTGTGAACAGTTCCTCTCCGTCTGCTGAGGCCCGTGTCCCCAGTCTCCCCTGTGGTGTTTGGCATTTGTGTCATGCACATTGTTCTCTGCCCCAGTGCCCAGCACTGAGGGCCTCCTGATACTGCCTGTAATTAGAAGCAGCTCGAGGATTTAATGAAGAGGCGCTCACTTGATGGCAGCAACGCTTGAGACATTGCCAGTGGCTCTGACTTCAAAGCTGGAGATATGGCTCCTCTGCAAAGGCTAGGAAAAGCTGCAAGGAGATAACAAGTCATGGCTTTCTTTTGATTTGTGGCATGCCAGGGCACTTACTATATAGATTTGCAGCCAGCAAGGGCATGCAAATGGTTGATCAGTGTGGCATTGCATTGCTGGGCGCTGAGTATCATCAGCAACAGGGCCCAGTAATGATGAGAGTGGGAGGCAAGATAAGATAGGCCGCCTGAATTTCCTCCCACTGCTGATTCCCAGGCCCTCCCTCCCCATCTTCTCCTTTTGAGTTAGCTGCCTTACAGAAACAAGCTCTGGTGGAGCATCAACCCAAAAGGCTTGGAGGAAGAGGATGTGTTTCAAAGTCATTTTCAACTCTGTCTGACTGCTGCAAACCTAGAAAAACACTAATGTTCCTCGGGAAAAGTTAAATGACATTTGCAATGCATTCATGAATCTTAATGGCAGAGTTGTCAGGCTATACCCTATTACTGTTTGCATACACTTGTAAGTTGGGTAAGTATTGGGTAAGTGCAGTGTTAATCACATATGGTGTTGCGTGCTGGTCTTTGAGGATTAATGAAACAGATGAATGTTTTTAGTGCTCGACTGTGTCGCTGAGGGCTTCCACCCCCACATTCATTTCATATTAACTACGGTATGACTTCACCCCGCAGATAAGATACTTTCTTGTTCACTTTGAAATGCCCTCAAATTACATTTAGCTGCTTCTTAATTATTTTTTTAAATTGTATGTTGTTTGAGATCTCATAGGGTATATGCATTTTTATAGAACACTGCAAATCTGTGCAGATAGTGAACTCATCAAATAGCATTTTGGAAAAGGATTTTTTTCTGATTACGGATCTCTAGGACTGATTAGAAATGTGCTTCCTAATCTCAAAAAAGAAAGAAAACGGATGACAGAAGTTTCCTTCCTCTATGTCATGTTGTTCAAAGAGCCTTAGAGATGTTCTCTCAACTTCACAGTCATTATCTTTCCCACTGGACCATCAGACAAAAATGACCATTATGGATTCTGACAAACTTTGAAGTCCATTCCTGTGCTGAAATAAGATATTTCATCTTCAAATCTGCAGTCATGCTGGCTGCATTCCACAGGAGAGTCGGGGTGTACTTTCTTAGTTTGCCTTCTTTCTCCTGTCAGCTCGACGCAGGGCTGTAAGACAGGATAATGTTTTGTTGTTTTCATTTATAATGCTAGAAAACTGGATCATAATAACCTTTTCCGAATCAGTTATTACATTTTCTGATGTTATTACATTATCTGATGAATAATGTAATAACTTATCAAAATCACTGTATTTGTGTTTTATTTCAAAATTAGTGTCACACATTGCTACACATTTTGCACACACACACACATACAGAGGTCTACCAGTATACTGCTTCTTACAGTGTATAAAATTGTAGCGAGTTAATGTGGCACCGATAACCTTTATCTGGAAAATACTAGTATGTAGCTATGTATAATCTTTTTGAGTCCAAATGTCTTGAGATAGCGGCACGACAAAAAAGTTGTTACTCACCGGAAAATGTAATAACCACCGCATAATGTAATAAGTTAATACATTATCCAGAAAAGGTTAGATATTTCTACTGTTGCACTTAGTCTAAGTCATTCTGCAAAAGGATCCGAGATGATGCTCTACCACCCATATGACTCCATAACTGATGTCAGGTGAGACATCTTGTAGTTTCAGAACTTTTTGGTCTGTGGACAGGATTAGAATGGAAGTGTCAGATATTTCTCACTCAGTAATAATGCCCATAGCTGAAAAATATTGAGGCCCTGTAGCTTCAAGGAGAGGCTACATTTACATGCACAATAAGTAACTTAGCGAGTGGGTAAGTATTAAGGTTAAGCTGTTTGTATGAAGAGTTAAGAACAGAATTGTCAGTGCATGTAAAAATAACCAATATTTCCTCTTTAACTGTATGTGTTAGTGGTGCTTGGTTCAACACTGATCCCTGTTTCAGTCCCAGTTCTGGTTCTGGTGCAGCTTGCAGTGCTAAAACTATCTTTCCTTGGCCAGTTCATCATGATGAAGCCTGCCTTTTAGAGGTGTATTTGGCTAAAATATGTAGTTATTTTAATCTCACATTACCTCTAGCAGTAGAGATAATTATTTTGCAGTGATGGAGTGTCACCACTAAATGAATAACCAGTTGTCACAGCATACTGCTGAGGACATGCAGCATTGCAGTATGAATATAAGCTCAACATATACACAATTACCGTCCCGGTTACTACCCTCCACTCGCTTCCAATGGTTAAAGAGCATTTACGTTCCATAGCTTCCATCAATGGGGCTTGTTCTGCAAGGTTAGGCCTATTCTCAACTCATTTCAGTGTCTAACACAGGCTCCTTTATTCTCATTAATCCGCCAGTCTCTCACCATCTTCATCTAATGAGTATTTATGACTGAGCATAGCATCAGTGGCCTCCCTACATACTACAGCCCATTCACATCAGAGGCTGCAGATATGCTGTGATATAATAAACAATGTTAATACATTTTAGGATTTTTTCTGATGCTCTCATCCAGAGCGATCAGCAGTGGGTGCAACAGTAGAATAAGCTTAACTTCTTACAGTGCTGTGAAAAAAGTATTTGCCCCCTTCCCGATTTCTTCTATTTTTGCATATTTGTCACACTTAAATGTTTCAGATCATCAAACTAATTTTAACAGTAAACACAAAATTCAGTTTTTAAATGATCATTTCATTTATTGAAGGAAAAAAAGCTATCCAACCCTACCCTATGTCAAAAAGTAATTGCCCCCTTAGTACCTAAATCAACCAATTAACCAAATTTAACTGATAATTGGGTTCAATTTCACTAGACACACCCAGGCATGATTACTGCCAGTCCTGTTGAATCTAAACATCACTTAAATAGAACCTGTCTGACAATGTGAAGTAGGCTAAAAGGTCTCAAAAAGCAGCACATGATGCCGTGATCTAAAGAAATTCAAGAACAGATGAGAATCTATCAGTCTGGAAAGGGTCACAAAGCCATTTCTATGGCTCTCGGACTCCAGCGAACCACGGTGAGAGCCATTATCTACAAAAGGAGAAAACTTGGAACAGTGGTCAACCTTCCCAGGAGTGGCCGGCCTACCAAAATTCCTCCAAGAGCGCATCGACGACTCATCCAGGAGGTCATAAAAAGAACCCAGACTAACATCTAAAGAACTGCAGGTCAGTGTTCACGATTCCACAATAAGAAAGAAACCTGGCAAAAATGGCATCCATGAGAGAGTTGCAAAGGCGAAAACCCCTGCTGACCAAAAAGAACACAAAGGCTCGTCTCACATTTGCCAAAAAACATCTTGATGACCCCCAAGACTTTTGGGATAATATTCTGTAGACTGATGAGTCAAAAGTGGAACTTTTTGGAAGACATGGGTCCTGTTACATCTGACATAAAGCTAACACAGCATTCCACAACAAGAACATCATACCAACAGTCAAACACGATGGTGTTAGTGTGATGGTCTGGGGCTGCTTTGCTGCTTCAGGACCTGGGCGACTTGCCATAATTGATGCAACCATGAATTCTGCTCTCTACCAGAAAATCCTGAAGGAGAATGTCCGGTCATCAATTTGTGACCTAAAGCTCAAGCGCAGTATAGGTTATGCAGCAGGACAATGATCCAAAGCACACAAGCAAGTCCACCTCTGAATGGCTCAAAAGAAACAAAATGAAGGTTTTGGAGTGGCCTAGTCAATTCCTGACTTGAATCCGATTGAGATGCTGTGGCATGACCTTAAACAGGCAGTTCATGCTCGAAAACCCTCCAATGTGGCTGAATTAAAACAATTCTGCAAAGAAGAGTGGGCCAAAATTCCTCCACAGCGATGTAAAAGACTCCTTGCCAGTTATCGCAAACGTTTGATTGCAGTTGTTGCCACCAAGGGTGGCACAACCAGTTATTAGGTTTAGCGGGGCAAGAAATCGGGAAGGGGGTAAATACTTTTTCACAGCACTGTATATCACCAGCATGACAAGCAACCAATAGTAAAGGGTGCAAGGGTCAGAGCAACAAAGCACAGACAATGAATGTAACAAATCACAATGTTTGCCCAGAAAGTTCATGGATAACAGAGAAACACTAGGCAAAGAATAAAAACATTCAGCTTCTGTATTTGAAGAATGTGTGTTCCAAAGTGTGATATACATCATTGGAAAAAAAGATGACAGTAGCAAAATAATTGATAGCATAGATTTAAAAGTTCTAGTCTTTTTTTCTTTTTTTCAAGAATAGTACATACAACAGTTTTACAGACAGGATCATCTACAGTATATATTACAAATGATTTTTTTCCTCCTTCTTATTTGCTTTAGATGAGTTGTGTAGCATTACATGGTTAAAAAAGCACTTAACAAGTATGCAAAACACTAAAAAGCCTTGGACTTGTTTCCATCATGGATCATCTGCCTTGGCAAGGTGATAAGAGGCCAAATTATTATTGATGCTTAAAGAGTATATTGTACCTAAATGCATCATTTACAAACCATTTATACAAACATTGTAGAAAAAGGAACAGGTAGGTTACACCAGATTTAATGGTAGTGTACTATATTATTCCCAGTGCTTCTCATCACCTTGGACCTTGGAATTGGGCACACAGCGAGTGTGCAAAATAATGATTTATCAGCCCATCACAATTGATGACTTTTAGCATTTCCCCACCTAGCCATCTCCTCATCTCTCATCTCTCCCTTGTTAGGCTGAAAAGTAGAAATCTCACCTGATGGAAAAAAGGACAGTTTCCTTTTCATTTTCTGTTGCTGCCTTTGGAATCACATGCTGGGCGTCTTATTTGCTTTGACATCATCTCCCATCCCTGGTCTTGTTGATGTAAATTGTATACAGTGCATGATTCTTCATATTCACTACACGCAATTAATCTGTTCAAATGATTTCTTTGTCCTCTGCAGTAAACAGTAGTTCAACTTCTCAAGCATGGCTTCTTTGGTCACTTCTCCCCTCATATTTGGTTTAATTGTGATTTGCTCAACTTAAACATTAAGACATTTGGGAAAAGTGGCCTTCAGAGTAAATATTTGTGCACAATTCGAGTTGGAAGATCTGAGAAGCGCATAGGTGCTGGATGGCTTCCGATTTGCAAATTGGAAAAATGTCCCTGTGTATTTTCCTATTTACTTTGCAATTCCCTCCAAAAAGTGAAGGTGAGGGGGTTAGAGAGAGAAAGACTTTCCATGTCGTCTTTTTTTGTGTGTGTGTGCGTGGTGCGTGCGTGCGTGCGTGCGTACGTGTGTGCATGCGTATCCATGGATGCCTTTGCTGTGTTTGCTCATGTAGCTGCTCTCCCAGTCTGTTCATTCAGAGAGTGGATCTGGCCAGTCCAGCCTGCTGGAACATACAACAAGCTACAATTACACTTGTCATTTCGCCACTTGTGATTTTCAAGATCTGATTCTTAAGATCAAAATATATGAGATCACATCAGTGTTTGTCCACACTTGGCCTGAAAATGGCTGTTATGTGCCTCCTGTTGCTGCATTCATTTTTATCTGCATTGCTTTTCCCCACTCTCCCTCTCATCTCCATCTCTTTGCGTTGCTTGTATGCACAATGTGGCTGGATTGAGTCCAGACTATGTAGAATTCAGATCACAATGCGAGCCTGACCACTTCCATATCTGGATTTGAAGATCAAATAGCAATGTCAGCAAAATCCAATTTGTGCATCATCACCTGTCACTTGCTGTACATTCACACCAAGTTTGGATTGGAACTCTGGAGAGTTTACTTCTTTCAGTTTGTTTGAGCAGGTGAGAATAGCGCCATTCTAACTCCAGTGCGCACCAAATAACCGCACCAAGACTGCCTGAAAATGTAGGTCTCTGTCCTGTAGAATGTAATCCCAACTACAGGCAACAAAAACCCAAGGTTTTATGGGTATAAGGAGATGGATGTTGACATTTGATAGCCAGCAGGCCCTCACTCCTGGAAAGCCTAGGATAACAAAATGAATTGAGAGCAGAGAGTCAAGCCCGCTGATGCTCATGTTCAGCTCATACTCACATTCAAACTCTGTCCAATAAACAAGCTACTTGAAAGTAGATGTGACTTTTTTTTTACAAGCCCTGGTTTGCTTGTAATTGGACAGTGTGAACTTGAACAAAGCAAGTGTAAAGATGCAGCAAAGTCAACAAACCGTAGGTGTGTGAGTGCATCCTGCGTGATTGGATGATAAATGTCACATTAAACTCACGGGCAAAATCTTGCTCCTGGTCGCTGCTCCCGGCCATGATCAAGCACAAACACCAAATTGTGGATGATGAAAGAGCCCTTAGTCAGTAATGCCATCACATTACCCTCACTAACAAAAGATCAAGCAGACATTTTAGACGCTCCATTAACATCCACAGAATATGAAAAGGCACAATGTCTAATAATAAAGCCCCTGGACTAGATGGATTCCCCACTGAGTTTTATAAACACTTTTGGCAAACACTATCATCACTATTCACCAGAATGGCAGACGAGATAAAAAAAAACAAATCCATCCCCTATCATATGAACACAGCACTAATTTCAGTACTGCTTAAAACAAATAAGGACCCAGCTCACTGCACAAGTTACAGGCCCATTTCCTTAATAAACACCGATATCAAAATCATCAGCAAAGCACTAGAATCCAAATTGAATCAGTTATCCCATCCCTCATTCACCCAGATCAAACAGGATTTATTAAAGGTAGACATTCATCAAATAATACACGCCATCTTTTCAACCTGATAAATATTTCCAAACAAAATAACTCTAAAACTATCATCCTTTCATTAGACGCCGAGAAGGCGTTTGACAAAGTAAACTGGACATTTCTTATAAAAACAAAACATTCTACAACACACCAAGGGCAGCAATCATGACTAACAACCAAATCTCACAAAACTTCACATGCCACAGAGGCACTAGACAAGGGTGTCCACTCTCACCTTCACTATATGCACTCTTTATCGAACCATTAGCAGCAGCAATACGCCAAAACGACAATATCACAGGCATCCGCACCAATACGTTAACACATAAAATCAGCCTATATGCAGACGATGTACTCCTATTCCTACAAAACCCAAATAAATCAATCAAAGAACTTATCAAAATCATCAATACATACTCTAACATCTCTGATTATACAATAAACTGGAATAAATCTACCATCCTACCAATATATGGAGATAGCTCTCATGCTACATCACAAATCCCCCACTTACCACTCACTACTGGCAACATCACATATTTAGGTATAAAATTATCCCCCAAGCTGTCAGAGTTATTCCACCTTAACTTCACTCCACTACTAAAAACAATACAAGACGACTTAAATCGATGGATGACATTGCCACTATCCCTTATAGGACGTATTGCTACAATA
>OOFE01049256.1:0-12961 GCA_900323365.1 Monocentris japonica
TGAGAACCTCACCAACAGGGTTGATATGTTAGCAACCCCTCTTTCTCCCAACAACCTCCCGTCCAGGGCTTTGCAGCACTCCCTGAGTTATTAGGGTCACTGGGGAGCCCGGCCCAAGCAGTACTGGCATCCACTTGCTAATTGGTATGGTCTCTGGCACTGTTGTTGTGAAGGTGAAGGCAGCACCGTTCGACGCCTGGAAACGCCTCAGTCCTCTAACAAGAGAACTGTGGTGGTTCGTTAGGAGAGAGAACGGAATCCAACCAGCTACAGGAAACCACCCCAAAACACAAGGCATTATGGGTAGAAGAGAACTGGTGGTTCGTTAGGAGAGAGAACAGAATCCAACCAGCTACAGGAAACCACCCCAGAACAACTGATGCTCATATTCAGATGTTTCTTCATGTTCTTAACTGGTATGAAGACCACAGAAGGGAAATTATGGCAAAGAGCACAGACAAGTCCATCATGCTTAGATTTTTAGGATCAAATTAATTTTGTGTGATGACAGGTTACCTAAACTCTGTCCAACAAACAAGCTGCTTGTGGGTCCATGTGACTTGTTTACAAGCCCTGGTTGGCTTGTAATTTGGTGTGAACCTAAATAAACCAAATACAACAAACTCTGGTTTGGACCAAAGAAAACAAACTGTAGTTGTGATCGCACCCTAATAATCTTTGTCGGGTGGCCACGGTGGCTGCTACATCCTAGTGCATCAGTCACTCAACAGGCTGACAGATGGTGGCAGTGGTAGCCAACGGGTTGAGTGTTGTTTCAAATGCCTGGACCGGGAAATACTGAGTAGGGAAAGTGAAACCCTTTTCCCCTCCCTCAGCAACTACTGTCAAAGTTCCCTTGAGCAAGGCACTGAACACCCAGCTACTAGTGGAGCTGCCCAGTGGCCAGCAAACTGGTTTTACTGGGCAGCTGCCCGTGTGAATGTGTGGTAACGGATGAATGTGAAGCAAGATGGAGCTGAGAAAGAGCATGGAGATCAGTTGACTTTCCCTGGATAAATAAAGGTTAAGGACAACTTTAACTTTATCTCTAGAGAGTTGGCTGTATCCTACCCTGTAATAGGTCTGTCTGTCCGTCTATACATCATCGTGCATGGCAGCATCTTTCTGTGGCTCTGCAGCTGCTGCCGGAAGCTCCCAACCCTCCGGGCTTGTCAGAGAGCATGAGCAGCCCTTCCATCTCTATCGTCAGTGACCTTTGACCTCTCCACTTGTGCTGTAAGAGAGGCTCGAGGACCTCTGCTCATGCGCTCCTCTTTGGCTGCCATGCAGGTCACAGCAGAGAAGCCTGCTGTTATTTGCTTTTTTTTAGTCCTCAAACCGAAAGGCTTCACAAGCAGAATCACTTCATAAATGTACAGGAAATTGTCTTGGTGGTATTGGTGCTGAGACACATGGGCAACTAACACGGTAACACCATATATTCTGATACAGACCGCAGGACCTCACAATGCAAAGGGATGGTGCACAAAATACAGTAGACTCTTCACTCCCTGCCTTCCTGCCTACAAGTACAAAAGACGTCCCACTCAGTTATCTATCAGTGGCTGGGGTCATTGACTTGTTCAAATAACAATACAAAGTAAAGCTGTTGTCATTATCACAGTGGAAGAACACTGCAAGTTACCCAGACTACTCGTATCGATCAGATGTGAAGGTGGTGAATTTTGGAATCGGCCATTTTTGTCTGTAATGCTGCAGATGACTGTTCAGATGGCAGCAGCTGAATGCGTGGGCTGCTTTCTCCAGCTCTGTAGGAGGAACTTCTCTACTGTGGTTTCCTAAACGATGGGCCAGGGACCGGTTTCCTGTTGGTCCCCACATGTTGAGTAGTAATATATTTGAATGAGCCCGGGTCCCACAATGAGACAAAATCTACTCTGCTTTGGCTGTGGACTGAAAAAATTCAAACTGAGGTTTCACACCAGTTGTTTGGATTTTTTCCCCTCACGTGTGACTCAGAACTGATGTTTTCTAAATGGTGTGAACAGCAAAAAGCTGCATGGAGCCGCATGTTTTCAGATCCCATCTGGGATACCACGGTCAGATCCGAAGGCATGCGACGTTCCTGAGACTTGTATTTGAACGCTCAAATCTCCATTTGTCAGCGTTGAGATGAAGTAAATGCTACATCATTTACCTGAGACAGCTGTCCTCATTTTGGCCTCCAGGGTTAGCATGGGGACAGAGACTTTTTCCTTGTCCTCTGTGAGGGTCCAAGGCTGGGGGATGTTGTGTACTAATCATTTATTGTTTCACATGTTGGGCACTGTGAAGCCCTGAGAGACTGGAACGGTGATGAAGGGCTATACAAATAAATGTGATGTGATTTGACTTGATTGGTACTTGGGGAGACGCCTCCATTCAGTCAAAACTAGAAGATGCAGACCGCAACCGAAATGTGTTGAAACAAAAACAGATTTGACATCTTTTGTTTACTGATACAGTCATGTAAAAAAATCAGACATGAGCAGAAATTGAGAATTGAGCCTGAAGGGCTGCAGTGTGAACAGAGCCGAAGTTGCTTCTCCATCCTCTTTCATGATGCTCCAAATGATTGAATACTGGTTGTTGCTCTTGAATAGTCGAGCTTCATCGTAGACTGATTCGACATCGTAGACAACTGAGACTCGTGGCATTTTGCCCAGAACAACTTGGCAACTTTGAGGTAGAAGAAGCAAATTGAATTAGGCCGAGTAGCTCAGAGGAAATGATCAGAAATGCTCATCATTAAAGAGTTTTATCCTGTCTGGCTGTTGCGGTTGTGATTGGGAGATGAGTTTGGGTGAGGCAGTCACTGTCTTATTTTTTCTTTTATATAGAATAGCCATTCAAAGAATAACTGTCCTCTTGTTAGCTCTTATTTTTCTTGATCTTTCTTTATTCAAGGGTCACAGGGTGCTGTGGCTCTTGCTGTTGACCTCCTTACTATTTGTTATTATTGCTTAACTGGATCTTAATGTCAAGAAAGTAAGAAAGTAAAGCATGAATTATTCCTTCATAGATGCACAAGAATGAACTGTTTTCATTTTGAGATGAAGTCTTTGTAGCCGAGGCGCAGGCCAGGACATTCATTTTGGTCCATTTGTATCGACAGACTTTTTCATTCTGGCTGTGCAGCCAAACACTCTTTTATTTCATTGGAGCTGTTCCATTATGTCTGAAGTGAGTCATTTTTTAATTTGACTGTAAAGCCCTTTGTAACAAACTGGGTTTGTGTGAAAGCGCTTGATAAATAAACTGTGGCCAACAGTTTAAATCACAGCTGTTTGGGAATAAAATGGACTTCTGGTCACTTGTCGATTGTGTTGATACGAGTGTGGATACAAAAAATATTTTACAAAGATGACTTTACTTCACTATTTAAAAAAAAAACAAAAAAAACCCAACTAAAACGTTCCTCTCTCTTTGTCTCCTTCAGGTGAGGCTAAGATGGTGGACCGGCTGGCGAACAGCGAGGCCAACTCCAAGCGCATTGCGGTGGTGGAGAGCTGCTTCGGTGCAGCTGGCCAGCCACTGGCCATACCGGGTCGTGTGCTGATCGGTGAGGGTGTTCTCACCAAACTTTGCCGCAAGAAACCCAAGGCGCGTCAGTTCTTCCTTTTCAACGACATCCTGGTGTACGGCAACATCGTCATCCAGAAGAAGAAATACAACAAGCAGCACATCATCCCGCTGGAGAGCGTCACCATTGACACCGTACCGGATGAGGGCGACCTGCGTAACGGCTGGCTCATCAAGACGCCCACCAAGTCCTTTGCGGTCTACGCTGCCACCGCCACGGAGAAGTCTGAATGGATGAACCACATTGGGAAGTGCGTGGGAGACCTGCTGGAAAAAAGCGGCAAAGCCCCAACTGGCGAGCACGCCGCTGTCTGGGTACCCGACTCGGAGGCCACGGTGTGCATGCGCTGCCAGAAGGTCAAGTTCACACCAGTCAGCCGCCGCCACCACTGTAGGAAGTGCGGCTTTGTGGTTTGCGGCCCCTGCTCAGAGAAGAAGTACCTCCTGCCCAGCCAATCATCCAAGCCCGTTCGCGTCTGTGAGTACTGCTACATACAGCTGACATCAGGGGGAGGCTTCGCACTGCGCTCAGACTCCCTCAGCCGGCCGGGGTCAAAGTTCAACAGCAGCAATCTATCGGACGATGACGATGAAGACGACAGCAGTGACTGAGGAACGCCCCGTCCTCCCTTTCCTGCCAAACGCCCTTCAACATCCCTTCACCGTGGAAGGAATATTCTGTTGAATTCCTGGTTTTGTTTTTTAGCCCCCCGCTCTAGAGTCACGCTCGACTTCCACGGTGGCTTGAAATGAACTTCTGAGGATTAGCTCGTAGTGCTGCAGTGGTTTGGAATGGCATTCTCATTTACTGGTATTTTTCCCCTCTACTTCCAGCAGGGATAAATTTTCTCCTGAACCCTGGTGATAAACATTGACGCAGGGAGTCGTGCTTAGTTGGGTGACCAACACTTGGAGTGACTAATCAACACTTCCACCCTCTTCCTCGGCTCCTGATTAGCCTGCAGACGTCACTACAGAAGACAATGGTGCTACTAAGAAATATTCCTCCCCTCTCTGCCTTTCTCTTCTGTTGGTTTCATCTTCATTTCCTATTAGGCATATTTGTTTTACAGTGCTGGAATCCTTTTTTTTCCGAGTGAAATTAGGGAATTGATGGTGATTTCTGCAGGGAAAAGCAAGTTTAGAGGTTCTAACCTTGATCTGTCTTTCAGGTATTATACCAAACCGTGCATTGTTTTTAGCAGTTTGGCATTTTTCTGTCCTATTTTGTAAAAATTCCTCCCAACAAAATATTGACGTTAACAAAGATCCCCTCACACACCAAACATAGGCGATGGTATGCTGGACGCTTCTGAATTAACCTGGAGCCTTCCTAGTTGCTTCTGACACATCGGCTAAAGCTTTGCTGCGATTGTATACCAACACTCGTCATGGTGAGGTGTGTTTGTCTCTGGACGCTGCCGCTGCTAACAAACACAACAAACAGCTTAGCACATCAGTAGATCCCAAACTAACTCGACCTTTGCCTATACTGTCACGTAGTGCCTTCATAGAAAATGAATCAATCAGGATAGGTTGTTCGTTGATGTACCCAGTCTGCAAAAACATGGAGGCATGATAGGTTGTCACTGAAACACATTATACAGGAGGAGACAGCTGTAGGGCCTGTTTGCCCTTGAGAGAGGAAAGTGGGGAAAATGCCACCAGCCAAATTATGTTACATTTGCTGCCTGGGAAGTCTGTCTACCATACTGGTGACTTCGGCAGGTACCCAACCATCAGTCGGCTGTGTGACGCAGAATGATGCATGCAGGGAAAGTTTTTGAATAGGCCAAGCTTGTATTAGTATGTCTAATTTCTGTTGACGTCACAAAGTTTTGTCTTGAGAGATTGTTACATGGTTGATGCCTCCAATGAATGGAATGCAATAACCAGGAAATCGGCACATTGTCTTACCTATTGGACAGGCCTGTTCTATGTTTTATGCCTGATTTCGTTCGGAAACTCAAACATCGTCCATACGATACTTCACTGAGAGTACATCCCGGTCATTACGACGGTCAACACTAAATGTTGGATGCAATAATCAGGAAATCATTGGAGGTCTGACTGTCTGACGCTTCCCTGTGCTGCTCTGAGGTCACACGGCTACGCTGTGTCAGAAAACAAACACACCTCTGAACTGTACTAACACTGGCTGAGGAAAAGTTGCGTAACCCCACAGGAAGTCCTCTGCCTCCCCTCTGCCATCAGGCTAGCATAACCGTCCTTCCTTCCCCTTCCTTCCTTCCTTCCTTCCTTCCTTCCTTCCTTGCTTCCTTCCACCCCCTCTTCTCCGACTTACTTTTCAGCACCAGAGCTTCCCTATGAAAAGCACAGCCCACTGGTCATGTGACAGGGATGTGACCCCACCATGTGACCGACTGAACCAGGAACTGAAAGCCTGACTACCTGCATAGCCAACAGGGAATTCAGGTCCAGTTAATCTCACAGCACGTCATTACTTCCAGCCTAGCAGAGTTTCTCTTCCCGAGATTCTGCACTGAATCCTTTGAAGGGTTTCATTCCAACTCTCTCAGAGATTTTTCCACAATTGTTTTGTTTTTTAAATTACTGGAGCAAAGATGAACTCAGGTATCCAGTCTGAGTATTTTCCTCAGGACTCAAAAATATGATTACATCCTTATTACTAATACAGAAACAAAAACATCCTTATGAGTTTGAATTTTGTAATAATAATAATTGTAATAATAATTTGTCCTGCAATCGGAGGGTCACAGGTTTAATCCCTGCAACAGCCAGACAGCGTCCGTCAACGTCTGAGAGTCTACATGCACACCAATACGTTGGAAATGACGCCATTTCTCTAATAATCCGCTTTACATGGATTCATTCAATAATAGTCTACCGCTCGCCACTCCATGTTGTTGCTTTATAAGCACAACATCCGGGCTACGGCGCCGGGTGACGTGCACAGTTTGAAACGGCTGAGGTGTTTACATGCCTTAATAAATGGAAAGATGGAGCGGGAGTGTTATCGGGTTGTGCTAACTGATCAAGACTTTATCTGACCTTTAATCGGGGTCAAGGTGTTTACATGGCATGTTCAACCGGAGTGTTTCCTCAATCGGGATCTAATTGTTAGTGTGCATGTAAGCGTACTGATTGATACTGCACCCTTACCTGATCACTCATGGCGAGTTGCTCTGGAGAAGGGCGTCTCAATGCCATCAAGTTTCTGCTGACCAGATGGTGGATTTTGGAATGAAACTCTTCAGAGGACTTCATTGTAGTGTAAAACAATAAGGAACAAAGTGTTTCTAATCACACTTTGGAGACTCTGAAACGTGTGGCGATCTGCTACGCACACTGTTAAATGTCATCTTCTACCTTTCAGCCTGATAGAGCGCTAACAGACTGTTCCTCTGCTGGGGACGGTTACACACTTACTGCTAGCATGTTTAGGATGTCTCCAACTGTGATGACTGTCTCCAATTGTTGTCTTCAGTTTAAGTATAAACTTTGTTATCTTTTTACAGTCGAGCTTAAATGTGTTTTTGACACGGTAGTTTTGTGAAGCCTCGTCAGAGTCACGTCTGTCTGAGCCACAGAACAGGGAAAAAAGGGATTACTGTCTTTTTATTTGTCTTTGATTTTACAGACTGACGTGCTGTAAATGTTTATCCAGCTGCAATGCAACACGAGATGAGAAAAATCAACGTGTAAAGATCACAAACCCGTTGTCCTTTTACGTGTACGGTTTGGTTGGAGCCGGCAGCGGGCTTCTCCGTTTGGAGGTGCGTCACCGAGGTGGTCTGGTCTCAGATCAGCTGTGGATTGCACTTACATGTTGATATTTGGCACATGGACTTTGATCCAGGATAAATTCTTACCACATACTGTTAGATCTGCAACGACTGTTAGTTTCTTCTTCGTTGGATATTTTAAAATGAATCTTCCTTTTTGTTTATTTTAATCCTGTTGATTTTTGTACATTTGTACAGATTTTGTTTTGGGTTGTTTTTTTGTACAGTATGATTAGTTCTCAAATGACGCTGTTTCAGGTCTCGTTGTGCTCATCCCACCTCCACTGTCAGTCCACATCCCATCATCATTTTACCATGGCTGACCTGTCTGCGTCACAGCGGGGCGGGTCACAGCCGGGGCAGGAAATGATCTTCATCTACCAGCCGCAGTGGCAGGTAGATTCCTGAATTCACCAGACACTTTGACACTGCTAGCAGCCAACTCGGTCTTTATTTTCTGTGATACTTAAATGATTCCTCTAAGAACATTGTCCTTTCCCTCCCTCCACAGGGAGGTCAGAGGTTGGGGTCAGCTACAGAAGAGCACCCCTGGAGCTGGTAGGGAGACCTTCAACCAGAGGGTCCTTCCCTCTGGTTGAAGGTCTCCCTACCTGCTACGGCCCTTTTTAAAATAGTAAAAACCTCCAAATGTTGGCTGGTAACCTGCCAAAGTGGCTGGTAGAATATACAACTTGCTCGGAATTGAGCTGCTTTGAGCTATGTTGTCTAACTGCTTGTTCACACTGCGAGCAACTTGCTTGATGGGTCGCTCTACTATGATGGACAGCCGATTGTGGGCGGGGCCAGAGGCTCCGACTGCATCCGTCTGGTGGTCTCGTGCAGTTACAAAGTTTTGATCAGGTAAAATAAGCTATGCATTTGTACAAATCATGCATGTTTCGCAGCTTTGGTATTGCCTTTCATAATGTTGTATCGTCTTGGTGAGTTAACACAGCTAGCTAGCAAGCGCTAATCAGGTAGCATTAATGGAAAGTAAAGAGGAAAACTCAATAAAATGACTTCAGATCTTCCCATCTACCCCAACTCGTTCTCCAGGCATCGTTCTTGAGACGTTTATTCCTGTAAGCTTTCAAATAAAAGAACTGGGAAGCTTTGAATGGCTGGAATCAACTTCTTGTCCATTTTACACTCTGAACTATCGTGAAACAAAATCACAGGAATCTGATTGGCTGTTGACGTTCCGCCAGACGTTTAGACATGACCAGCGTTTCTCGGTCGACAAGCTAGTTGACCGTCTACACATGGGCCGAGTTTCCCTGGTCGCTCAGCTCTGTAGCAAATGAATGGACTTCTGGTGACGTGTTGATCGCAGTGTGAACTCAACGGTCGGAGATGATTGAGGCTGGCAGGACCGACCACGCCTTACGGTGACATCAGTCCAGTTCCTCATTCACATCATATACCTGATGAGCAAAAATAAATCCTGTAATAGCACAACAGAGGAGATGACCGCTGAAAGAGAGGCTGTTGTCTTTTGTGAGTTTGGTGTTGATGTGCGAGCCACTCACTCGTCTCATGGATCTTTACACGTTCTCTCATTTACTATTTGGTGGAATCATTTTTGGTGTTTTTTTTTTTTTTTTTTTTTTTTTTTTCAATTTTAAATCTTGTTTAAAACTTCTCAAAAGGGCTTCAGTCTGAATGTAACCCAGCATATCATTGGTCAATACTAATTTCCTGAGAAATCTATAATATATATATAAAATGTCTTGTCTAAAGCCTGGCTTGTCTTGTGTTGCTTAATATTGTCACCGAAGGACATTAACAGTGATTCTTCTGTTTTCATTCAGCAAGAATATGACCAACACTGCTTGAGAAAATGGAAAATTAAAGTAACAATTTAGGCAAAAGTTCTGGCTCTAATGTTCAGAAATCATGTTTTTATTAAAGTATCACATGACAACTACAACCAAACATGGGAACCAAAGTGGAATCATAATTCAAATTGGATAATAGAAACAAAATGACAAAAAGAAGAAAAATATATGACAAAAACAAAACTGATAAATGAAAAGTGAGTAAAATAAAATGCATCTAATGCAGGTTTGTGTGTTCTATTACCCCCAAGCACCCTGACGAGTTTCCTCTGGTTCCCAGTGTTTTGAGCCCCTTAACGTTTAAAGTGACTTAGAAACAAATAGAAGCAAGGTTGCATTAGGAGTTGACATGCAGATCCCAGATCAGATTTGGGCCAGGATGTTGCAGGTCCACCTCAGCCAACTGAGCCACCAGGTCCCTGGTAACCTTGGTAATAACCATTACATTGGTGATGGGATTCTCCTACATGATGAATTGAGACTTGAAGCCAATACAACTCACTGTAGTGATCAACCTGCAGCATCGGTACGTGACACCAGCCCACCGTGTGCAGTACGACTGGGATGGTGTGTTGGCATGTTTTTCCATCCAGTATTGATGCTGAGTTAAATGAGTGGATTAGAGACTGTACCAAGCCAGCTGGCCTAGTTTCTTGAGAGTTTCTTACATAAGAGGAAGGAGTGGTCCAACATCTCCCCCCTGCTGTGCCCTCAGGAACTTAGTTGGTATGCATTGAACTTGCCCACTAAATAAATCAAAATAAATCAAAATCCCATGAAATGGAACGATTCAACAGCACTCAGAATCAGAATGGGGTTTACTGCCAAGTAAGTTTACACATACAAGGAATTTGCCTTGATCTGATGGTGCAACATTTAACAGAAGAAAAACAAGTCAAAAATCTAAGAAGGAACAAGTCAAAAAAATAAATAAAAAAAAAACAAATTCATGTGCTTTAGTAAAGCACATAAGGCTATAGGCTGGTTCCCTGAGGGTAAACTCACCATGATGCACGTTGGTGAAAAGCCCCAGGACATTTACTCAGCACAAACAGTTTATACAGTTACAAGATGGAGAGTACATTTAGTAAATTGCGTCCCTCAAACCCTGTGACTTGACTTCAAAATGCCCTGAGCATCATGTTGTTTTGTCTCCAGTCAGGTCAAGGTTGGAGCAACGTGAGGGTTGGGTGCAGTTTGAGCTTTTTGGATTGAAGCTTCAATTACAGTGCTGCATTTTATACAGATACTGTACAATAAATTGGGGTTGAAAAAACACCTCGCATGACATCCAAAGACCTCGGGGCTGACCTGGCGAGGTCTGGGGTAAACCATACGCTGGAGACTGAACCAAGAAGGGCTTGACGGTCGGAGGCCACAGAAGACTTTGTATTCTTATTGTGTGATCATGTGCAGTTGAAAACAGATGAACGTGTGAAGACCGGACGTTGTTTCAGAAGATACTGGGCATCATACTGGGCCAGAACTGTTGGACAGACTGACATCCCTGAAGCTGAATGCTGACTCCTCCCACCTCCCACCACAATGGAATCATTTCTCTGGTCAGATTCCTGAAATAAAATTCATAATAAAACATACTGACTATCTGGTCAGGGAGGAACCTCCATGGGTGTGTGTGTGGTGTGTCAGCCAGATCTATCAGGCTGGTCAGTAGTGAAGCGGAGCATTCCCCCGGCTAACCGCTGTCGGCCTGCTCCCTTGACAGGCCTCAAGTCTCAGTGTGAAGACTAAGGTTGTATTGGTGAATCAACTGGATCAATAACACAGTACAGATGATCGATGGTTCATCTCTCCTGTCATGTTGACCTGATCATGAAACACCAACAGTACTTAGAGCCTCTCAGCTGAAGAGATTCTTAATAACTCAGTAAAGTATGAATGAATCAAAGTCCAGGCTTGCTGATGAAACTTCTTCATGTTTAGTTCATAAAACCATTTTACCATGAGGGGGGAGATCGAGCCAAACCAGTGAGGTCTTTCTGCTGGGCTGGGTCTCTCCCAGTAAGTCCCACTGACAAACACTGACTCCCAGTGCAGCAGGATAAAAACACCCACCAATGTGAAGTTGGGAACTAGAAGGGGAATTCATCAAATCTTACATGAAAAAAAAACAAAACTGACATTTTATTACATTTTGACAGTTATTACATTATGTGATATTTATCATCAGTTTCTACAGCATGCTGACTGACAGCTTTAATCCACAGCTGCTATCTGCTAGTGTGTGTGTGTGTGTGTGTACAAAGTGTACAGTGTTTGACTTGATGATCCTAGCAGACTTGAACATTGGCCCTGATGGTTCAAAAGACACACAGCAGCGCAGCCTACTGGCAGAAGTGAAAATGGAGCTCAAAATAGACAGCATAAGCATGAGACAGTAGATTCACCCTGTGGACCAAATCCAATCCTTGTGCCGGTATGTTCCCTTCTCCACCCACAGGAAGTGACACAGCAAAATTTAAGAGCAAAATCCAAACTGTCTCCTAAACGCAGAGAAAGCTGGACTCTCCAACGCCAGATCTTCTCTTGTCTCTTTGGTTTACTTCACAGACCAGCTGGTTGGTGAGCATGAGTGTTGCTGTGTGCAGTTCACTGACATGGTGAACATTGAGATCAATGTGAAGATGCTACCATGTGACACATATAACGGTCATCAGCTCCTACTGTGTGGCTGCTGGCCTCGTGGCTTCAACAGGAAAATCCAACAGTATTGAGTTTTCTTTGAGATCTTCCTCTGATCTCATGGTTTCATTTTCAGGAGAGTTAAATGACTCTTCTTTCAGATCATGTGGAGATCTGTTGTTGTGATCAGATCAACATGAGCTGGTATGTGGTTGATTCTCCTGAGTTGAATTGAGAAACAGGAGAAAATCCTTTCAGTCTCATCTTAGTGTTAAAAGGATCATTTGTGTCGAGACATAAAAGGTAGAAATATGAGATCTCCTCTTGGATTTTGCTTTCGTGTAGAGTCACAGAGCTGAGGACCTCCAATATGGCCGCCAGAGGGGTCGGGGTTACGACTCCTGAACGCCCTCCTCCTGAGAGGAAAACAGTAAGCTCCCTGTTTGAAGCTGGACAGTAGCATACAATACAAACAGGCTGTAGCTGCTCGGCTGTGCTGCTCCTACCCTCCGACCACGTTCACCACATGAAGAAGAATCCTGCGGCTTTGCTGTCGGCTTCCTCTGCTCCAGAAGACTCTTCGTGTGATGAGGTTTGAAATGAGGGAGAGAGCTAATTGTTTCTCACCGAAACCACCCAGCGCTGCTTTAGAGTTTGAACTTTGTGAATCATCTCGGTGAGTGACAGCCTGAACTGCTTCGGTAGGGCAGCCTCTGGCCATTAGTGTGCTGATAATGGAGGATAACAGCAGTAATCATGATGCTTCTGAAGAACCTGACGATACATCAGTTAGCTCGCTGGCTGGGTGAGTCCAATATTAAAGAGGAGGATTCGTTTCATACGTGCTAGATGCTACTGAGTGGGTGAGAGGATACAATACATGCATGTGTGTGTGTGTGTGTGTGTGTGTGTGTGTGTGTTGGGGTGCGTATACGTGTGTGGATGAGACTTCTTCCTCTCTGATTAATCCCTCTGGACAGAGAAACAGAAGGTTGCTGGTTCAAATCCCTTCAACCTGCTGGACAATCTATGAGGGGAAACTGAATGAGACGCTACGCCATCCCATAACGACTACTGCACTGTGTAGCTGCCTTTGGAGGGGGGGGGGTCAAAGGTCAGACTCTCCTCACT
>OOFE01049263.1:0-18183 GCA_900323365.1 Monocentris japonica
CAAGCAGAAATAGGATTAATACTGCCTCAGACTCCGGCTGCTGCTGTATAATGAGTGTGTGTGTGTGTGTGTATATGTCTATGTCTGTGTGTGTGTATCTGATCCCCTGACTCTGCTGGGTCAGAGATATCCCCAGTGCCACAAGGGTGTGATCTCTTGAGACAGAGAGAGAGGGGGGGGGGGGAGAAAATCATCTCTGTAATGCCAGGTAATTGAAAGAGCGCTATAATCTACAATCTCCATGTCCAATATGCCCTCACTGGCTTTTGAATGATTTTCATGTCTCAGTTGGTCTCAGTTGTGGAACTGCTTCATTACTGATGATGCACTATTGTATAATACATTTTTAATCTCAAGAATTCAATGTATAAACTGCTGCTTGTTGGGTTTTGTTTTGAAAATGCTTTGGTAAACTTGTTCCTGTCAGTCACGCTAATAATGTAATTGTCCTGAGAATGGAGAGACGGTGATTTAATGAAAAACCAAAGTGACGAGAGGTCTTTTCCACAGAGACTTTCTCCCTCACCGCTGAGCTAAAGGTGAGAAACAATGGCCGTGAAAGGATGATATCCCAGCATAATGCCGCTATTGTAGCAATGACAAAGGCTGCTGCTGAGGACAAGAGGAGGACACGGTAGCAGGGCAGAATTCAATGTCCCTGTCACGGCTGTGCCTCTGTCTCCCCTTATGTTTCCCATGTTTCCCATTCCTCCTGTGTTCCTTGTCCCCGGTTTTTTCTTTCTCTGTGTGTGTGTGTGTGTGTATAGTTGTTCCTGTCCTGCCGTCTCCCTGGGTCCTACACTCGTCCCTGTTACCGGCTCATCGTCTCCTCAACCAACACAGCTGTCATCCATCAGCTCATCACCTCTCCAGTATATGAACCCGGCTTTCCTCCCACTCATCGCTAGATTGTTGCTTCTGCCTCAGTGGTAGCTGCTCTCCAGCCTCACTTTGTTCCTTGATATCGCCAATGCTTGTTTCCTCATGTTTGTTGTCTCTAATACCTGCTTTGTGCCCTGTGCTTCAGGAGCCCAGCCTGTCTGCTTGCTTACCTGCCTGCCTGCCACTCACCCATCCTCGCTTCCCCTGTCTATCACGCCGCCTTGCCATCTCCATTCCTCCTGCCATCTCCAGCCTTCCCTATTTCTCCCATCTCTGGTGAAACCCCTCCCAATAAATCTGTTCAACTGCCATCAGCCTCTGCCTCTGTGCTCTGCACTTGGGTCCGCTTGTAAGCTACCCCTGACAGTCCCTGAGTCGATTATGTTGTTGCCTCACAGCGACGCCTCCCTACATCCACTCCTACTGTACCTCTTTTGTCATTATTTCATTTTCTGTCATCACTCTATCCACATTATTTATTATTGACCACTGGGAATGGCAAGGTGTGGTACTTGCCATGTCATAGCCTAAGTGAGTCCACATTTGATCTTGTAGTTTTTATCATTATAATAGAGAGCCAAGATTTAGCAAAAATCACCCCACATTTACTTGGAAGCCTATTCTAACCCAGTTATGACGTTTACAGGCATCGGCCTAATACCATGTTATTTAAGTAACAGGGTTAAGAAGGGAATTCTTCCTGCATGTAAACATAACCAATGACAGCTGTCAATCAGCTTACTGAAACTAAGTAAATGATCCTGTGTCTCTGTCCTCCATCCTTTTTTCCATCGCCTTCCACAGGTCAGTATTGTATTCCAGCAGCCAGTCTGTCAAGCGTGTGTGTGTGTGTGTAAGAGAGAGATAGAGAGTATTTGATGTGTCAGTCAGGGTTTGAACCAGCGAGTGGTGGAGTTCAGAGGGCTCTCTCTGTGGGGTTCTCTCCGACAAGACAGAAAAGTGACAGTGCCAAAGCACAGACAGCATCACTGACAACTGGTTGTTAGACTGATGTATGGGGCTGAGAGTGGAATTTTATATGGGATATTGTCCAGTCAGTCTCATCCACCTCTAATGTGATGGATATGATGCAGTTTGTTTGATCACATATTTACTGTAGAATTTATCAATATTTCCCTGAACCTGAATTGATTATAATGCAACATTTTGATCAGATTCCACACAAGTATGCTTCGTCATCATTTCTATTATTATTATCCTGGGGTTCAATGAGGAGTTTTAGTGTCCCTTGATGGTGAAAATGCTATTTCAGAGGCTTTTCCACGCTGGCAAGAAACAAATTCTATGGGAAACACTGACTATTTGTAATTATTTTGGCATGGAAATGTTCAAATTTTAAGATCAAATAAGCACAAAATATTGGTAATTGGTAGTTTAAATCCAAATCCAACGGTTGCCGCACACATCACATCTAACACCCATCAAACACCTAATTTTGCTTTATGCCAACTTGGTGTGTGTGTGTGTGTGTGTGTGTGTGTGTGTTTGGCATTGAAATGGTCAAATTGAAAGATATCAGCACGCCACAACAACAACATCTGCAGTTTCCAGTCCAAAAATATCAAGGTTTGGCCTTGAAACACCCATCAGTCAAACCCTACTGACAACACTGACAAAGCACACTGTCCCACTCGGGCCATTTAACTCTAGAGTGACACAAATGCACAGGAACGTCCACAACACTTACAGCTTGACAGCAGTCAAGTGGCAGAACTATTTGCTAGCCGATCATACATTAAACCAAGTTTGAGTGATATTGTGTATGTACGAGCAACGGTGAGGAAGGTCAGATCTATTTGACAATTTGACTTTTTACTCTGTCAAAATGCCACTTCGGAGACCTGTGAAGTACCTTAAGGTAGGCTCTAGGTCAAGTGACAGTTAGAAAGAGAGAGGCTGAGTGTGAGAAAGATCTTAACATTTAGCATTTATGCTTTAGTTGACACTCATCCTCAGCGACTTATCATGAGTGAGCATGGGTCGGTGTCTTGCTCAAGGACACTTCAGCAGGACACGTGGCTTCTGTGGTGTCAAACCTCGGACCACTACAGGCTACCCTAGTTTGAGATGGAAAGAAGAAATTTAGATAATCTAACACTGGAGAAATATTAGTCTCATCTTCGGTCGTTAAATCTTGTTTTGAAAAAATTTGCCAATGGGGGTGAGATAATTCCACTTGTTTCCATGAAGTTTCACATGTTTCAGGATTTTTCTAGAAGTGTCAATCTCTTAAAATAAAGCAGAATAAGGCCGATCACTCCACTAGCACTAAGAAAATGACACTTAAAGAAAATTCTCGATGACTCGCTGAGGTCACAGACCTTATACAGGTATATCTCCAGGAGAATAAGAACCAGCACTATTTAAAACCTTGAGAAAATGGAAATTTGTCTTCCAAAAACACGTCACTGAACGACAGCTTTTTTTCCCTGTAAAAGTCCCTATCCTCAAAGACCTTACATCAGTTTGGTGCCGCTTGCTATGAATTTACCATATGAAGATCAGCCTTAAAAGGTGGTAAACTCGGTGGGTGAACTGAGTACAGGTGGTTTGCCCTTCGCTACATCCCTACATGCTACCTAAGCCTTCTGTCTCCACTATGAGTGAGATGCCGGAATAAGCATCATTGACGTATGTCAGTGAGAAGCCTGGAATATGTGATGAAAGAAAAAAACACCATGCTGTCTGCAGAGAAGTGTGGACTGACTGTAAGGCCTCAGCATAGAGATTGCATAACAGCTCATAAATGAAACATGAACCCTCGCAAATGCAACGCAAACACAGGCAGGCAGGCATATGGTGCGCCCTCATATGTCCATGTTTTGCTGATGATTCTCACAGCCAGTGAAACAAGAGTCTATCTTGGAACTGTGTATGTGTGTGTATGCATTCGTGCCCATATGTGCATGCATGTTATATCAGAAACAATGCCCTTCTTGGAGCGTTGCTTAACTGGAAAGTCTCTAACACTCACTCTTTCTTTTTCTCTCTACCACGTTCTCTCTCTGGACCAAAGAGGAAGGCCCATAGCATCAGTTCTGCACATGTTCATGAAGTCGAGGTTTGCGGAAGACTCAAAGGAAAAAGGATTAGGATTTAGTCGTCTGCAGTCCGAAGGCGATAGCAGGGAGGCGAAGTCATGTCTGCTTTTAGCACTGCGCATGTGAGCTGATTACAAAAAAAAAAACGGAAACATTAAAGGCAGCCTGAGTTTCCTTTCCCGAGTGTTTTCATGAGTCAGTTCAGTGTCTTTTTCATAAACCAGATAATGATGGCAAGCAAAAAGGCCATGAGAGGACTTTAAAACTTCAGGCCATTCAAATTAGAGGTGGGAGGAGGGGAGAAAAACGTGACAATCATTAAAAGTGTGAGAAACTTCAAAGTGGAACTTCAAAAAATGGAGATAGTTTCTGGGATAATTATGAAGCTTGGCGCTGAAATTTGTCCCATTTTTCATGCGCCGAAGAACCAAAATCTTCCTCCTCCGCCTCCTTGTCCTCGAGTTCACCTCGCCGGCTTGTTTTTCCCAAGCCGCCCTCCTCGTTACCTAGCTAATCCCAGCTACTGTCAAGATTTAAATGCTGCTTTCACTGTGTACCACATTTTTAGCATTCAGCATCCAGCATCATTTCCCTGAGCCAGACAGACAGGAAGAGAGGGAGCGAGAGGAACTGGAGAGATAAAGAGACACACTCCATGGATTACACGCACACACACACACACATGCACACATATACAGGAACACATTGTATGAGTCTCTGTTTAATTAGCCCGGCGGTTTATCAGGGTGATCGGGAGTTCAGCACAGTAAAGTTTCCTGTAGATAAAACAGTGTTTGGGGGTGCCGGGCCTAATGAATGCTGAGCAGCACTGAGGAGGAGGAGGAGGAGGAGGAGGAAGAAGGGAGGAAGAACTGAAGGAGATGAGGAGATGATGATGAGAGGGCACTCGAGTTTAATTGCTTACCTGATTCTTTCACTTCCTCCTTATCATCCACTCCTCATCTATTACAGCAGATGAGAAAATTTTGACAGACGTATCTGACACAGAAACGCTTTCTCTTTTTGCCAGGAAAGAGTTCAAGGTTTATGATGACAATTTCACTGTGATGGCAACCAACAGTGACTGTTTCTACCATTTAGACATCCAAAAGCACTGGAGGGGTGTATTGAAGTAGGGTTCAACCAATTGAGGTTTTGATGCTGCCGATAGCAGCTTCAATCAAAACTATTTTGTGCTGATATTCCATATCTTTGCAGTTGACTATTTTTATGCCAAAAATTCCAGAAAATTACCACTGTTAAGTGTTTCTCCCAGAATGTTAGTCTTCTCAAACAGCATTTAGACCATAGGACACTAAAACTCTCCACTGACACCCAAGATAGCAAAAATACTTGTGTGGAATCCAATCAAAATGTCACATTAGAGTCAATTTAGGTTAAGGGTGTTCCCATATAGAAAACCAGTGTACTATTCATGAATTATACAGTAACTAACTAATAAAACAGACTGCATGATCAAATTAGATCATATTAGATCCCATTTTTAAAATCATGCTCTAACTCTATTTTAAGTACGGTAAATTCTCAGCTAATGTCACAGTTGTATCCAAACATTACCTTGATGCTGTTATATACATTGAGACATCTCCAAGTCGCTCCCAACTTTATTCAAAGAAAATTCATTCATTCAGAGGTAATTTGTGGGGGAACAAGTGCCCAGATTCGTCCCGGCCAGTGCAGGGCTCATTCTCTCCCAGTTATAATGTAATCACATCCAATTAGAGGAATGACACAGTGGTCTTCAGCGTTTTGACGGGAAAAGGAAGTGTCATCTTACTGCCTGTGTGTTCGTCGGGATAAGCTAGCTCTATCACGCCCTATCATCTTGCCAATGTTTTCCTTTTTTACCCCCCAAAACTCCAGTTTCCAATTTTCCACTAGCTGTCTGGCCAAATCATCAGAGAACCCAGCAAGCGGGAGGAAAAACTCAACCATATTGATTATCCTTCTGCTCGGGAGGAATGTTGGCATTGGGATTGGGAGGGAGAAAAAGATTGAAAGGGAAAGGGCTGGGAGTGAGAGAATGCATGGGCGTCTATTGGTTATGGCAAGGTGTGGAACACTGTCATTTTAATCATTATAGTGGAGAGCAAACAGGCAAAAATTGGCAGATTTTTTATTAATTTTTTTATGTTTTAAAAGTCACATCAGGGGAGCATTTAGGACAAATGTTCCCTCTAAGCTGATATTTTGGTGACCTATGCCAATTTATCACATTGACCAAAATGTCAGTCATCATTCATTTCTCCACTTTGTTCCCAGTAATTTAGTCTTTTTATAAAAGCAGGTTTTGGAAGTTTTGTTGGCAAATCATATAAGATGCAGGGACTTTGCCATAGCTTAGGGTTTAGCGAATGATAAAAAAGGCTGTCCTTTCAGAGCGTCCGTCAAGGTCAATCTGTTTTTCACTTCCAAATTTTTTTTGCTGAAGGTTTAAGAACAAGACAAAGGAGAGAGAGGGATCTTCAAAAGTGGAAAACAAAAATCTGTGGGAGAGAAGGCTGGGATCAATCAATTATGATGGTCATTTTAAGTCAATTTGTTACCTTTTGAGGAAAAACAATTTCATCATTTGCATCGCAGAATATTAGAAAATAAACTATGAGAAGACCCACAGAACCATGGCCAAATCATCTCATCAAAAGTGAAAGGGATATTGACTTCAAAAACAGCAGTACAGCGTTCGGGGAGGCTTTGATGAGCAGTTCACAAAAAGAGACTTGAAAAGCCCAAGATTCCTTTCAGAGGAAGAACTGGCGCAGAGAGAGAGGAGTGAGCGGCAGCCAATGTACACTGACTGGTTCCAGCACCGGGCAGGCAACGAGCTAACACACGCTCACACTCACACACACACACGAAAACAGGCAGGCAAGCAGACAGCAAAACAACTCCAAGAGGAATGTGGATTATTCATGAGGGTACAATATTACTGAACAGTTGGACAGAAATATATCTACCAGAACACACACACACACTCACTCACACACATACAGCCAAAGTCGGTGAGTCGTATTATCTCTATAATTCATACTCTATAACTCTCAGCACTACAACCCTATGAACGGCCCTGGCCAATAGGGGTGCTGTTGGTGAGGCTTTACTGACCCCATCTGGCAGGGGAGTCGTTGAAGAGAGAGAGAGAGAGAGAAAGAGAGCGACCACCCACCAACAACAGCAGTTCCGATTGGATAATCCACTGCTTTGTCCAATTGTCAGTCATCTTCCTGAGTCAAAGATGTTGGCCTTTGTTGTTCAAGGGTGTCTTGGGTGTGTGTGGGCTTAAGTGTGCGGCAAGGAGGAAATTGGAAATTGCTGATCTCTCTCTCTGCCAAATAAAGAGCAGCAGCCCACAGCAGGCTGTCAGCTTGGTTATGCCACCCACTCTGACGGCTCTGTCTCTTGAATGGAGCGCAGGAGTTTGACTGAAACTGGATTTGAGGCCTAAAGCTTGAGCTGATGCAAGAATCGGTGTTTCTGCACGTGTGTTTGCATGTGTGTGTGTGTGTATGCGGGCAACAATGTGTGAGGATGTTCACAGTACAGTACAGGATGTGCACTTATGTATATAAATGAGACACACAGAAAGAAGGGTCCTTTAAGGGTTCTCTGGTTAGGGTACTGGTTCTATGTGGAACCGTAATGACTCAAACGTGCTGTATTTTTGTTAAGAGTGTATAGTCTGTTTGCATGTCTATGTGCTCTTTGTGTATCTATATGTGTAAGAACTGTATGTATACATGTGTATGTTGTGTTTAGGAGTGTGGGATGGCCTGTCTCTGCAGGTAGCTGGTGCTGTGACTCTGCTGTGGATCAGGAAAGGTTGTCTGAAGGTAGAGGAAGGATTAGAGCACTTCAAAGCAGCGCTCACTTCTAAGCTGTTTGAGGCAAAATCCGCTTTGTGTAAATGGACAGCCGGCGCTCCAAAAACGCCAAGCGCAGAGCCGAGGCCGACTCGACTGTACTCAAAGTACACTGATATTACTTGAAGCAGACTCAGCTTTCCATTCCTGTTCACACCTCGCTACACGCTAAAGCATCTATATATACTTTCTGTTATACACACTTACACATAGGCTTGGGCTGATATCAGTTTTCGAAAGCCAATACCGATATTGTTTGATCGAAGTTACTGGTAGCCAAAATTATATGCCATTATTAAAAATCTTTAAATCTGAACATTTTGATGCTCAAAATCCCAAAATCAAAAATTACAGTTATCCACCATTTCCCCAGAATTGTATTCTTGTCAGAGTGGAAAAGCCTCTGAAACAGCATTTAGACCATGGGACACTAAAACTCTCTATTGAAATGTAGGGGGAAGAAAAAAAAAATATGTATTATTATTATATTTTCATGCATACTTGTGTGGAATCTGACCAAAATGTCAAATTAGAATCAATTCAGGTTAATAGTTTCCCATAGAAAACCAGTGTAACCATTGATCAGTTATAAATCAAACTAACTGCATCATATCCATCATATGAGAGGTGGACGACACTGACGACACGACATCCAATATAACATCCGATATATCAGTCTAACCCTGCTTCAAGCAACTAACCCGACATTCAAACACACTCATATATACACATATGCAGACACACACTACATACTGAGCTCCTGGCTGTCTGTGTAGTGGCCAGTGGGGCAGCTCGGTAAGCCCTAAATCACTGGAAAAAACAGACCATAGCCGTGATAGATGTGCATGGCACGCCCCGGATCAGGAAACCTCCAATCTGTCTCTAAGAAGAAATGAATGTGGACACGGTGGGCCGGGCTGTACACACACTGACCCACGCACACATCATACAAACACATACAGATTCATGCACACAGATATACACAAACACACAACCACACACAGAGACACACATAAAGCAAAAGAGCCAGCAGGCAGAAGGAGAGCAGTCCAGTAGATTTATGTGAGCGGAGGTGCTGTGGTCAGGTGAACAGATTGGTTAGCTGGCTGGGTGGGTGGGTTCTGTTGCTTCAGCGGGCCAACACAAACCTTCTAATCATTCCAATAGACCGGCTGATCTATGCTGATAAAGTATGTATGGGGGAAAAATCGCCCCGTATTAACAACTCTGCCCAGCTAAAAGATGTCCAAGGTAAGGTTTCAAATCTTCTCAGAGTAAAAGAAAAATAAGTGGGCCAGAATAAGTAGTTATTAAGTCAAAGAGCAGAGCATGGAACATTTTCTTGCAAAAGGTAGGGATTTACATTTTTGGGAGCTTTTGTATTACATGTATTGCACAAGGCCCTCTCAGCTGACTTTAACTCATTCAGTTCCTCTGGTATGAACAAGCACAGCAGGGAAATATTTTCTGGAATTCTCTGGAATTTTACAAGAATGAGAAAATTTTTGTTGGTATGTTTTTGTCAATAGGAATATCTAGGATGTCTAGGAAAACAAAATATAAAAATATGAGTTTAGGCTTATAGTCAGGAGAAATACAGGAGTAAATATTTATTTTATCCATTTTTTATCCATATAAAATAAATGTTAATTGTAGCAATGTAAAAGTTTGGCAAGATATTTTATATATCTTATATATTTTATATATTTTATATATCTTGCCTTATTTTACTATAACAAGGAAGTTATAGTATATTCTTACTTTACACTAGCATAAGCTGAATTAGCATGGTGCTGATTTTAAAATAGCTATAAAATAGGATTGTATTCTTTATTCTGAGTGGCAATATTAGTTTTGGCTGTTTTATATGGTGTGTAATTTTTTGGGAATTCATTCATTTATGTGGACAAAAGGAATTCAACCTTAAACATGTAGTCAACTGTTAAGGATGAGGCACGAACAAGCTGGACGTTGACCAGACGCAGACGATAGAAATGTGTGTTTTTGACTTGCATATGGAGTCAATATAGTCAATATGGAGGAATATGTGGATTTGACTTGGCGTCCTCTATGTTGGGTACATGTTGTGTATCCAAACAGATCAGATTACTGCCAGAGGATTCTTGCCAGCTCCTTTCCTCCTATTCCACGCTTTGCATTTTCGGCCACAATAACTGGAAACTTCTTTGTGCAGTAAACTATCCCGTCCAGTGCAGGAAAGCTCCCAAAATTAGGCTACACTCGAAACAAAAAGGTTTCTGTAGTACCAGAAAATGGTTCTTTAGGTTTCACATTGCAGAATACTTTATGGTACTATAAACAACCCTTTTAGAAAAGTTTGCTATAGTACTATGCTCAAATGGTTCTACATAGAACCTTTATGTTGCTATGAACCCTTCAATAAATGAGATGTTCCAAACCAGCAGTATAAAAAAAACATGCTGGGTTCTTTATTCTGATTTACCAGTTGTTGGTTGTTGTTTTTTTTAGCAAAGAACCATTTAAGAATCCTCCTTTTTCTGCACACAGAAATAATAGCTCTTAGGGTAGGGGTTCTCTATGGAAACGTAATACAGGAACACTGTTAAAATAAAATGAAAATTAAAATGAAAATGGTAGATCTGAATAAAGAACCCAGTGTGGTTCTTAGGTTAGAAGTAGAAAGCATTAAGTTCCTATGTAGAAACTTATGAGCATGGTGCTAAGAGGAACCTTTCTGCCATAGTACAAGCCTCAAGTATCATTTTCTGGTACTATATAGAACCCTTTTTGTTAAGAGTGGTTTTAGGATAAAAGGGAGAGGGAAAGAAAGCAAGAGAAAGCTGTCTCTGTGAGCGTTACCGTCAGATTGGCAGCATTGTGTGAAGAGCAGCCAGGCCGAGCAGGGCCGAGATGGGCTGGGCCAGAGAGAGATGATAGAGCTTCTCAATCAAGCAGAGCAGAACCCAACCCAACAGTTGGTCAGATGGAAAGAAATGAGCTTGGCGCTACCGCCATACTGGATCACAAATCACACCCAACGCTGAAGAGTAACGGCATGTATTTAGAAATTGGATTTACTACATTTTCTTAGACAGATCCACGTTGGGTTATGTTGCCCTGATCGGGATTTAGCCCAGACTTCAAGAAAAAAGAATAAAGTAAAAATGTTCAGATTACAGGGTTACAAGGTATTAAAACATTTGAACAGATGGATAACGTGGATAACGTAGAAAAAAGCTAGAGATTTTTGTTTTCATTCTGGTTGGTGTATATGAATTGTATTGGTGGTTGTTTGCCCAATGATGATCACCAACTGGAAGTCATAGTTTGCCTACCTTTTAATTTACCACTAAATTACTGCACATGGGTGTGAGTTTATTTCTATGTAGTTTGTCTTAATGTATGTGTGGTTGTACTGTCTGTCCCACCAGTCTGAACTGAGAAAGTTGGCCAGTCTAAAGCAATCTGAGAGATCACTGGGCGTGTCGTCTTATTTCTCTTCATGTCAGGCCACAGAATGAAGAAATCCATAGGATTAGTGCGTGGTTTATATTTGCTGACAGACTGGTCGGATAGAGAGACAGGGTTTCATATTCAGTGTACCACGCCCAGCAGACACAGGATGAAATGACATACGCACTATATTTGGTCTTTCAAAGTTGTAAACTCTGGGAGTATACTTTAAAACTTAACAGTTATCCTTTCCAAAGGAGATTGGAGCCTCCACAATTCTCGATTACCATGAGTTTTTATTTCCAATATGTGTAGAGAGCTTTGACAGGATTGCATGAGTTTGGAACTGAACTGATGCGTCATGAGCAGCCCATGAAAACTAATTCCTTCAAGAAATGCCAATAGTCCGGTTGTCCTCTTTCCCCCTTAATCATTTCCCCTTTTTACTAACTCAACGTGCAAGTTAAAACACCCCTTCTGTTTTTAGTTCTTACAATTATTTATTTTCCTAGCACATTGCTTATATATGATCATTCTATGCTAACAAATCATAAGAATATTTTAAAGGCACTAAGGCCCTGACCTTTGCACTTCTTATTTTTGGTTGCTTGTGATGTTTGTTAATCTAGGAATTGAGGCTTATTCGACTATTGCACTCATGGTAAATCACATTCAGTGTGATTAAAATGCTTAAAATGTATAATATAAAATGAGTACAGTACGTGAAATATGCACATGAGCCACTGAAACCACCAAGACGTCCTAACAGATTTTTGAGCACATATGATACATTTCCTCTAATTTGTTTTGTTGGTCTAAAAATGGTTAAAGGAGCAGCGAACCACAAAAAAACACATTCCTCAGATGCCACGTGTCATATTGACGATAACATATCAAAAAGCAATTCAACTCGATGTGATCCTAAATGGTTGCAGATGTCACATTGTATGACATTGATCTGTGGAGCCATTCGGTGCACCATTTCTTTACCAGCAGGTAGGCAGCACAGACCTTTCCCTGAGTCAGCGTGTGCATGGCTGGATTGATTCGATCTGACTACCCAGGTCAGGGGCCAATTTGGGGTCACCGAGGGGTCAAGCGTGTTGTCCAATAAAACAGCAGGACCCCCAGACTGGACCCGGCTGGTATCCTGGCAACAGGCACCGCCCCCCACCCCGAATCATGAGAGCACCAATCCGGTGGTGATTACAGACTGCTGAGCTCCATTCTCTTTCCATCAGCTTCTATTCATCTGTTCCTTTAACTCAGCCCAGAAGAATTAACCTGAACAATAGGAATAGGAGGTCAATAAAGCATCAGCCATTGTCACCATAGAAAGTAATTAAACAGAATGTACAACTTACACAGTTTTCGTGTAGAAACAGCTTTAATGTCAGATCATTTGTAGCCGTGCTGTACAGATCAAGGAATGGAGATGAAACAATTTTGTTGCTTCTTTTCATGTGAACTATTTGGCCCCGGTTACATAAAATTTTAGGCACAATGCAATTCTTCCAGGTTCATTAAACAGAATCTGTGTCTCGCATCACAACAATGAGAAGATTAAAATAAATGTATGCTCTTTTTGTTTATATTATAAAGACATCATACATACATACTGTATAGAAATTATGACCTTGTTGAATCATAGGCCAATACCCTCCAAGACAAAGAGGAGAACACTAAGTAAATGAAATGCAGTGCCATCAAAATGTCCAACTGATGTGTTTTCAAGCCATTCATTATATTAGAATAACATATGACTTGGTATCTAATAATGTCAAATGAACTACAAAGTGAGCCATTCCAGGATTACATGCTTAGTTGAATTCAAGTCTGCATGCGCTGTAATAGGAAACCACAGAAAAATCCATACCTACCACATCATCCGATAAAAATGTCCGCTTGCTCCTCCGCAGGACTCTGTTAAATCTATTTAAAACATTTTGTTCTCATGCTAATTCTAAAATAACATGGTGATTACAAAAGAGCAATAACAGTATTGGTATTGCACTCTGCACAAACATTGCACTCTAAATCAATGATGTTAAAGGTAGAGGGAGAGAAGCACAAGTCAAGCACTCGGAGACAACTCACACTGGGGTTCAACCGATATTGGCCGATACGTATATTATTGTATTGAAGCTGCCTTTGTGCTGATATTCAATATCTTGACTATTTTCATGCCAAAAACAAATTCCAAGCATTCAGCATTTCCACCAGATTTTTGTTCTTGGCAGGGTGGAAAAGCCTCTGAAACAACATTTCGACATTAGGACACTAAAACTCCATTGAAACCCATAATAATGAAATTCTTTTAGGTGGGTTGGCAGCTCCTTAAGATGGGGTGACCAACCCCATTTTTAGTGGTGGAGGAAAGTCTGGGATACATTAAGGCTTTAAAACAGAAATGAATTTAAAAAGAAAAGTATTGAATAATTATATAATGTTGAACAATATATAAAATGTGCAAATAAAGAAAATAAAATTCCATTGAAGGTTTAACAGACGGCCACCTGTGAAGCTGTAGAGTAAAATACTTCCATGCCACACTGGAATGACTGCTCTGGTCAGTCATCTGATCCGAGGTGGATGACACTGACTGACCAATAAGAGATTTTTAATAAAAGCCAAATATTGGACTAATATATCAGCAAACTGATATATTATATTATACTATGGATCTTGTCCCAATGTGCCTATTTGGGAGTCTGTGACATGAAAACGTTTGAGAAAAATCATAGTATGGTACCATTGTTCTATATCTCTTACTATTCATACAATATCAACACATGCACTTCATGATTTACGTTATTTTCTGTAGTATCTAATCACAGTGAAGATTACCTCTCTTGCCTATCCTAACCCTGGTAATTACGGCACGTACAAAAATATTTGATCGGGTGGATTGGAGACAAGCAGCGTATTTGACACAAGCAGCATCCACTTCACAGGAGATATTTTCCCCTCCCATGGTTAAGACTGCAGAGCCCGGGTCTGGCCGCAGGAAAGTAAATATATATTAAGGCTACAATTTACCACATTTAGGGCGTGAGATGCTATTGTGTGTGAACGAGATAGAGTTTGATAAATTAAGTGCACAAGATACATGTAATTCCCCCATTTTAGTTAATTTGTCTCCTTGTTTTCATTATTTTGTGTGCAGGTCATAATTTGCGCCAATAAAACTAATAAATCAATAAAAATCAATCTAGCTTATTCAGCAAGCATCAAACTGATACTGATTAATTTGAATTTGAGTTGAAATTTATTTAGTTTAATTAGCCTGATATTTTGTTGAAAAAAGATTAATTTAGTTGAATCAGAGTTTTGAAAAGCTATAATGGATACATTTGTTAATCAAGATTTACTTCAGGTAAATAACTCAGGGGATGAGGTATCAAGGCATTGTCTGCTGACAGCCCTTCTAATGCAAGGTGTTATTGTTAATAAGAAACTATTAACAAAGTTAATAAGAGCTAATGGGCTCCACCATCATCAATGTGCAGACTGGAGAGATCTTATTGACTTTATGAAGGACTTTATAAACTGTGAAAATACATCTTTTTGCACACATTTTATGCAACTAGAGACTCTCCTTAGTTTTACTTCAGTGTGTTTTGACTGAAGTATTACACTTTGCTGCATCTTAAATTGCTTCCATTGAAGAGAACACATATTATGCACTCTCCATAACCGACTTCATGAGAAACTGTCTAATGGTAAAATAGTAATATCTACAGCATGTGAAGGAAACATTAATTAACTGTAACATTAAATTCTCAAATGTATCCATAATAGTAGCTTGGTCAACATTAGCCAAAAAGCCATCCATCCAGCTGCAGTATTATTTGTTTGCATTAGCCTGGTTGTTGTCTAGCTAGTTTGCTAGCTCTGCTAGCTAGCTGGACAGCTGGAATAAGAGATGGGCATTTTCAGTTTAGTTTTTTTATTCAAGATCAAATAATGAGATTAATTCATGGCTGAATTTCAGTATTTTACTTGAGGAGTGCTCAACATAGCCTATGAAAAAGTGTTATATCACATATTGAACTCTTTCCTCTTGTCCTTTTTGCATTGAATGGGAAAGATGATATGCATCAATGTCTGTCTGTTTTAAAAAAAAAGCTACTTTTTACTTTCATGTAAGTACATTTTTATCAGTAGTTTTACTTCTACTTAAGTAAAATTTCAGCAAAGTAACTTAACTTTACTCTGAAAGTTCAGTGTGGTTATAGCGAGGTAATTCATTTCAAGGGGTCTATACATTCTTTAGTTTCAATACAGTCCATACAGTCTTAGTTTATGTGTTAGCTCACGTGCTTTAAAAATACTTGACTTGATGATAATGACCATGGTCACTGGCCAGCGAGTTAAATTCACTCACATCTCAATATTCTTCTAGAACGACTCGGTTATTTGGCCAATTCAAAAAACAGAGAATTCTAGTTTGCATAGCTTGCTAAACCAACCACACTTGCAAAACAACATTTCATATCATACCTGACTCAGATGTCATCTTTAGATTGTATTGAGGTGTTTTGAACATTAATTTAAGATTAAGCTAAATTGCATTTAAACATTTTAAATCTTTTTTGCTTTAAATCTAGATTAACTTCAACACTGATGCTCCAAAACTTTAAACTCAGTTTAAACTTTGGTCAGGAGTTGAATTGACAGTGAATTGACAGTGAAGGAGTTAAATTGACAGTTAAGGTGGTTTAAGTTTTGTAATGGCAGCTTTTTTGAGATGGATGGAGGAAAATGAGGTTCCTTGAAGAAAGATAAGGGACAGGCTCGACCCAGTAGAGTTTGATGATCACTCCTTGGATTGCGTTTTCTTCGAAGAGGGTTTGAGTTAGGATCTCTCCTCCCCTTCACTCCTGCTGATCTGTTAAAAGCTTTAGCCTGTTGAAGCCCTACATCATCCTTATTGTTTGACAGTGGTGTCGTCTGTTCTCTTGTTCTCCAACACTGAACCGAATGCTCCATAAACTTGACCACAAGATTTTTCTCAAAAGAAGAGAAGTTTGAGCTTCTCCGTTGAGCCATGACAACGTTTGGCAAAGCCGATGTTAGTTTGCTAGCAATAATTAAACTAACACAGCATTGCCACTTTTCATTTCACTGCACATCCTGTATGCGTATGTGACAAATAAAGTTCTTGACTTGACTTGACTGGTGCAGGTCAACAATGTAACGCTTGTCTAGAAAATGTAAAGGTAGCAAAATAATTTTTAATTCAACTTTTACAGCTCACATTTTCTATTTATTACTATTTTTCTTGTCATCAAAAAACATATATGTATACATATTTTTTGTATACATATTTTTTGTTTTTGTTAACAAATCACTATAATCTTGATTTAAATTACTTTAATTTAGGTTTTGTTCACCACTCTTGTACAACACAGCTCTGGTTAATTTTAAATCTAGGTATTTTTAAACCTAGTTTAAACTCTTATTACCACTAATTCTAGGTTAAATTAAACTCTGTTGGTGCAACCCAACCATAATGGGATTTGATGGACTTTATATCTCACACAGTTTGGGATTTGTTTTTTCTTATGGGTGGCATTTGAGTCCAATCTTCAAAGTTTCAAAGAGAATGTAAATGATGCAAACTTAAATTAGATTTTTACACTTTCCATAATTTCCTTCTCACTTTGACAGTGTACTTTGCATAGAACTCCGACAAAGAAATCTCAAATAAGTATATTTTGAAATAACTGTACCAAAATAAATGTAGTGTTTCCATTATTTTGTCAATTACCTTGTAATTATACCAATGAGTGCCCCGCAACTGAAAACAGATCTAAAAGTATGTTTTGTAACAAAAGCTAGCAGCACCACCGAGTCAAGACAATAAAAGAGCTCTATTGAATGTAACATTGGGTCTACCGACGGTGCTGCCTGCATGGGGACCAGACAACTGGCAAATCTAGCGCTGATGTTACTTAGCTAGCTACAGCTGTCTATTGTGTCCATTTTGCTTACAGAACAAATGAGGTTGGCAAGATGATTTGTGGGTCTATGATTAAAGTACAATAGTGCAACTTTAATCACTGTACTACAACATAAAAAATGTCCTTTCCCCTGTATTCCCCCATTCTTGCGGCAAAGACAGTGGAGCCCCCACAGAATTAAAAGTGTGAGGGAAAGGGCCCCATTTGCTCTCTAGAGTAGGTGCTGCTTATGGCTGGAGGCTGGTGTGCCGGGGCTCAGCTCTGCCTGATGACTTTAGAAACCTATTTGCCGGAGCTCCACTGCATCTGACTCCGGTCCCAGTTAACTGCTGGTGTACACAGTAACATGATGTGTAAGGAAGTTAATACTTCCAGGGTAGGGACCATCCCAGCACCAAGCCCTGTCCCAGGGGACTCATGACTAGGATCATCCATCCCTGGGACCATGACACTAATGACTGCAATGTATGTCAAGTGGTTTACACAGTGATGACTGCAACGTAGCAGGGCATTCCCTACTGCCCAGACACCTCCATGGCTGTAAATAAGGCTGGTCCTCCCCTCTGGTGTGCACGACACGACACGACACGTGTGTGTGTGTATGTGTGTTTGTGTGTGTTGCATATACAAGAGACAAGGATTTGCACTCTTGTATTCCAAATATTTGCACTCCCTGTACTTGATGATGATCATTATACTGACTCAGTTTTACCAGATTGAGAATGTGTGTGTATCTGAGAATACATATTATCCGTGTGTGTGTGTGTGTGTGTCTGTGTGTTTCCATGTAAGCCTCACTTGCTCACCCTGTACCTGATGATGATCATTATTGCCTCAGTTTTACCAAATTGTTGAAAATATGTGTGTGTGGCTGAGAGTGTGTGTGCGTGTGTGTGTGTGTGTGTTTCCATGTAAGACTCAGTAATTGGGCCAGCTCTGGTCTCCCTCGGAGGCCCC
>OOFE01049267.1:8373-22277 GCA_900323365.1 Monocentris japonica
AGCTGCACATACACACACACACATACACACACACACACACACACACACACACACACACACAGATCACAAATCATTGGGAATGACCTCCAACCTTCCAGTGCGAAGCGGAAGAGGTCGGGACTGGGATCGATGGTCATACTGCGTCTCCCCTCCTCCCCTCCTCCCTCCTTCTCCACTCTTACCCGCAGCATTTGACAGAAATCTCTCGCCACGTCGTCAAGGAGGGGGAGAAAGCGCTTTACAGCAGCACTCATCATCACCTCCTTATTGAGCAGTAGACGGTCAGCTCGCCACTCTTCCCCGTTCCTGCGGAGAGTGAAGCAGGAGAGGCATGAAAGAAATGGTTGAATTGATGCTGAAGATGCAACACACATGTGCGCCCTCATACACAAACACACAAGCATACACGTGCATACTCGCATGCGGACACACACATGCACACACACGATGAGACTGACTTGAGGAAGACTCCCTTGCTGTGCTGACGTGTCTCTCTGTGTGTGGCCCAGGGCTGCAGGGTCATGCGTCGGGGGTGCAGGCCCTCCGAGAGGAACAGCTTGCTGATGTCGGACGGCAACATGATGTTCACACTGCTGTGGGTGCCCAGGTGCTCCCTTCATACATAGAGGCAGAAAGGCTATACTTTAAAACCCATATATACTGCTGCCACAGAAACATATTGTAACTCTGCATTCTGGTGCCTTTGTAGTCAGGGTGACCAACTACTCTCAAGATGCAGCCTTGTTTCTATCAAATTTCAAAACAAATTCTAGACTTTAGACACCTTCCTTTTACCACTGTCATCACCACTATCTCCACTAGCTACCTGTAGATGGGGCCAAGGGTCTTGAAGGTCCTCTCCATGTGCTTATGGAGCAGTCGGAAGCGGTCTTCTCTCCAGAACTTGACCAAGTTGACCCAGCCGCTCCTCCCTGTGTGAGGGATCTCCTCAAAGCTCTTCACCCGTCCATCCACACCCTTCTTTTTAACTCCCATGCTCTCTTCGGCTGCCCCTTTTTTCCTCTCCACCTTTCCTCCTACCACTGTCCCCGCTGCCGACATACACAGAGCCCTTCGTGCCGCTACACAAACAGACCCACACATCTCCTGTGCTCCAAAACACACAGCCGAACGGATGGACATGCTCAACATGGTCTGACCAATAGAATGGTCTATCAGGTCTCATCAGGAGCTGCGACACACCTCAATCCTCTTCTGCACCGATTACCTCCCTCCCTCTGTCCAATCCCGTCCTCCATCGCTCTGCTGAACTGATAGAGGTGATGATTTATGGATCTGAACGTCAGAGTTCAAGAGAAACACACCAGAGCCCAAATGTCAGGCTGATCTAGAATAAACACACTTATTACACACACACACACACACACACACACACACACATACATAAAAATATTTTGTTGGTAAATTGGCCAAACAAGGCTTTATTGCAAATTTGATCACATCTATAAGTGTAAAGTCGAATGGTTGGTCACCAAAATGTTCACAGAGAACCTTACAAGGTGCTTTGGTTGTATCTTCAGTGGGTTTTATTTCACATTGTATAAAAACTCTTGGTCAGTGTGAGACTATTTACACACCAGTTCAATGCCAGCAAAGTTCCCCAGTAATCATAACAAAACAATATCTAGCTTGTACACGGACTACGCAAGACTGGTCAGAGGTTATTTACAAAGAGACACAGGACAGACAACAGCAAAACAATTTCTTGAGTTTCTTGATTAACATTTTATCAAGTTGTTAGATTATCTGATAGTTATTACATTATCAGTTGCTACACAGCTTGGGACACAGAGATCATCTAAAAGGTAGAAAATAACGCTCTGGATTTAAACTAGCAAAGCAAACAGAGCCTTCTAGTGTTGTGTATTTGTTGTATAAATGTGAAGGTATTAAGGTATTAACCCAAATAAGATGTAAACAAATACAAAAGGAAAATCCAAAAGACATGACATCGTGACAGCTGGGATGATTGACAGTTGCTAGCCTGGACATGTGCAGTGGATTGAATGTGTGTGTGTATGTACAATGATGTAACACAGCTTCTGTATGTATGACATCACTGTCTCTGTAGTATTGGTGATCATCTTTTTAGCAGGTCACCGTTACAATACTTCCCATACTGTGTTCCCATACTGATCACATGACTTTACAAGGGTCCCCATTTGCTAGAGTAGTGGTGGCTGTTTTTCTCTGCTTGCTCCCTGTGACCACCCCTGCGTTGAAGCTGAGGCCTTGGAACGCGCTCAACAGGTTGTATCCATCGTCCTTGTTCTTGGTTTCAGGATGAACCATTTTGGCCAGCTCACGGGGGAGTGACACTTTCCCCCCAACAGACCTCAAGTGGCTGGTGTCCTTGGGGCTCTAATAATGGTGGAGAGAGGGGAAGAGGAAGAGAGGTGAAATGCTGAACATCTGACAGTTTCTCAGTTATAGCATGTGTTCCCTCTGAACCTTATTCCAATACTGCATCACTCATCCACACGCATACACCGACACATACTGAGGAGAAATACATTAGATATTGTCATTTTGTTTGTGAAAGTTAATGACAATGGAAGGGAACTTTCTAGAGAAAATACAGTCAGACATGTCCTCCTCACTTTCTCTCACATGCACCCACGCTCACACAGACCTTGGACAGCTGATATTTTCTCCTGAAGTGAGCTCTCATAGCTGCTCTTTCTGCATTCTTCTGAGCATTCATTGCTTCTCGTAGCTTTCTGTGAACACACAGCAATTCAACACAATCACACCAGACAACTAAAATCCATCCAATATCCATCGCACAACATAGGTGACTTACATTAACTTGATTCCCACCGAGCAGTTTTAACATTGATTAGCCATTTAAGAGATGTCCAAATGGTTTATAGCATCTAGGCTAAAATTAGGCTACATAGGGTTTAAAAGTGAAACGTAAACGTCTATGGCCTTCTCTGGTGCATATTTCTGATATTTACAGCCGTTTACTGCTTGGTCTAAAACTGGGCAATACACAACCAAAAAACGATCCTGTGCTATATGAGAGCCAAATCATAGACATGATGTTGAAAAGACATCTAGTGCTCAGTGGCTTCACTGTAGTTGCCTCACCTAATGAAAGTTAACTGAATCAGCCATAGACAGTAACTCTATCAACATGCTTTTGCAACTGTTTTCCATTCAACATCCAACCATATCCCACAAGCTAATGTAGTGGTGACTGGGTGTGTAAGGACTGTATCCACTTGCCTCTCCTTTTCCAAGTCTGCCTGGTAGGAGCGGATGACTGAGGGGTCTTTGGTGTGTGCTGTTCGGAGAGGAGGGCTCTTAACCGACCTGTTGCATCCTCCTCCTCTTCTCCGCTTGTTCCTGCATTTGGCCAACACCTCCCTCTCCTTCACCCCTGACACACAGCTGGTCAGCTTCCTGATGGGTACCCTCAGTGACTTCTTCACTACAGAGTTCATGATGCACTGGAGCTCTGTCAGAACGTGTGTGTGAGAGAGGGATTGTGCACGCCCCTACTTGGTTGATAGATGCTGGGTGGATATAAAATGGTATTCTCCTTCAACTCATGTTCTGTTACTGCCTGCAGAGACACACACAAATCTTTGTGATGCACCCACAGCCGAGATCTGCGGTGACAATAACTCGGAGGTTGAGTCCTGCCAAGGACAAGGACATCCAGTCAGACAAGGCTTACACGGGTGAACACACTCTCACATCTGCATACAAAGGTTGAAAGCACAGATAAAGTGTTTGTCATCTAGACTGATACCCACAGAGACAAGGGAAGTACAGACTGAGAGAGAGAGAGAGGCAGAGACAGAGCAGAAACCACACAAGGACAGGTAGTGAAGGTGATACTTGGACAGATTGGACAGGTTTTTTATTCAGGCCATTTTTAACTGCTGTTCAACCAGACACAAACTGAGTGAGGAGCTTTGTAACAGTCATAATACAGACCCACAGCCGTCCAGTCCAGCGTTTTCTTACCCGGGTGGCCACAGTTAAAGCTCCAGCCAGATGGTTTCCATCAATATCCAACCACCAAATTCCACAAAGCTTTGAAATAAACCGCAGAAAGCAAGAACAAATAAGAGAGGTCTTTCCCGAGACCACTGCCTTGTGCTATGTGCTCTCTTTTCTGAGGATTTACTCAGGGTTTCAACCCTCACTTTCTCTCCGTTCCTCTTACCCTCCTTGACCCCACCCTCCACTCCCCATACAGATTAGTTCTTAAAGGATTTACTGAGGGTGAATCTCGTTAGCTGCAGCAGGGCATGCACCCGCTGAGTCACGTGTGTGTGAGGCAGACTTACAGAAACTAGGTGGTGTCATGTGAAGGGACACACACACACAGGTCTGATTGTGTGACAACACTGTAACTCGTGCTTCCTAAAGCGTGTGTGTATGTAGGTGCGTGATTGCATTTGATTACACAGTCAATCACAATTTTGCCCCGACGCGTGATTTGTTTCTACATTCAATTGTTCACTTGTGTTTTTGACATGCTGTGTTATCTTTGCCAAAGTAATCATTTTATACATCTTCATTTTTTTTGCTTTTATTTGATAATCAGCAGTAGTATGGTTTGCATCTCAGCCAACTGGGTCACCAGGACACCCCACAGTTGTTTTTTTAAAGATATAACTTTCAAGGCCTCGTTAATGTCTTAGAAGACCTCAACCTTTGCAGTGCAAGAAGCTTGTCATGGCCTAATTCCTTGTGCACAGGGAAAGTGGTGGCAACTAGCCAGACAGAAAGCCAGGGTTCAGCTTTTGGTTCACTGGGTATGGAGAGAGGGAATGAAAAAAGAGACAACTGGAGTCAGTCCTGAGACAGCTGTGTGTGTGTGTGTGTGTGTGTGTGTGTGTGTGTGTAGTGGGGAAGATAAGAGAAAAGAATTGACAAGCAGACCAAGAAATGAAGATAACTATATTGTCAAAGAGGAAGAGACAAACTGACTCACCCCGCCCACCTTTCCCCCAAAAAAAAGCATTTAAAAGAGGCACAGCATGCTATCTCTGACAAGCAGCAATGAAACCGATGCCAAATTTAGACGTGCCTATTAAATCTATTCAGGTTGTGTTGATTTGTGTTCGGGTTTGTTGCCTCCAGCCTGAGCTGTGCACCCCTCGTGAATGACCAGGGATCCACTGGTGGTTCCAGGAGACTGATAGACTGAAAGAGAGTGGAGTGGAGTGAGAAAGGGAGGTATGGTGATGATGAGAGAGAGGTAGTGAGAACAGCGGCAGGGAAGGGCTGAGCTCTTGCGTGTCCATCTTGGTTCATTTTCAAGGCTGGCGTGAGATGGGCAGAAATAGAAGCTGACGTGACACAGCAAGTCTCCTCCACCAACTGTGTGTCCAAAAGCCGGACAGAAGGACAACTCACATGCATTTACTCACACACACAGACATGACCACCCTTGCATTCAAAGACCGACTGAATGTGTTCTCTAGTGAGCATCTACAACTACATTCTAACCAGAGAAGAAGAACTTGGCTCCTCTCATAATTCCTTCCAGTGCTGATTTCTCTTGGCACATTTAGAGCATTTACTTACTCTTTGCCTGATAGAGCGGGAAAAGATGAGGACTGCCCATGGAGAGTGTTGTGATACACTGTGTCCTACTCTAATGCCCTATTTGGCATTGACAGCACATAAACACACAAGGTCTGCCTTCGACACACACCACCATCCCATCTAAACTCCCAGGCCCCTATAGTCATATTCTCTCCCTTGCAGGGTCCAGGGCCTTGATTTCTGACAGGTGAGGACACATTCATTCTTTAACAAGCTCACCAAGGGAAGCCACTCCTCCTCTGACACATGTTCGACAACAGAACTGGGATCAGTTTGCCCTAGCAAGTGCAAACTTTTCTAACTGAACGGAAGAAAGTTAAACTGGTCCTGCGTCAGTAGTCCTACCGCTTCAGAGATAGTATGGATATGGGAGAATGGGAGAAGCAATGGTAGAGCAAATTACTGACGTAGGCAGCACAATCCCACCTGAAATAATTTCATGTTTCCAATTCATTCCTTCATGCAACCCTGGTTGGTCTATTATATCTCTGGAAACACTGAACAGAAACCACACAAAGCTATGGTGTGGTGTTATGTTTATATTTGTATGTATGTGTGTGTGCGAGCCAGTGCTCCCATGCAGGCACACTAAAGAGAGCCACTTAAGGGATTCCCAGGTGGATCAGTGACCAACACGTGAAGGAGAGCCACTGACCCCTAACACACACACACACAAGTAAATCACCATGACACCATGACTTGCTGCTTGACTTCCCACTCCTGGGGTCATTCACACAACATGCGAGTACATGTGATCACACACACACACACACACACATCAAAATGCATGAGTCTGTCCATAGGCGTGGGTTGCGGGGGAGACAGGGGGTCGTGTCCCTCTCCATATTAGGAGAGGGATGAACTGTCCCTCCCCAGTTATTTCTGCCTCAAATGCTTACAGTATATTGTATTTTTTTTGTAGTTGGCTTTGGTCACAAAAACAATCACCCCTTCCCTTTAAAAAACACACACACACACACACACACACACACACTTAGGAAGTAAGGTCTCATTCAGTCCGACACCCACACACTGACACTAGGTCTCCTCTCAGCTCTGTCAAGGCTGAATAGGAAAACTGGCAAGAACACACACTCTCAGCCTTGTGACCATGCTACTTGCTGAGCTGCACTCAGTCAAGATCAGACTGCCTCGATGCCAAGGGAGGGCTGGAAGTCAATGGCAGCTACATGAGGAGTGACACGCACATCTGGACCATTCATTGGGTGCTAGGCTCGAGTCTTAAATCAAAACACAAGAGCAGAAGAGTTCAATTTATTAAACATAATTTCATACAAAACATTATTACAAAAAGCAGATGGAATATTACAAAAAGATACCATAATGTCTTTGTTTCTCTTTTTGGCCGTTATGTGGGTCAGAATTGGTGCTTATGGGATTGTCACCCTATATTGCTGTGTGTCTTTGTCGTTACATTGCAGAGCAGCTCAATGAGTGACCTCACACACTGCCTCTTTAAACACACACTGTACTCATGACTGAGTGACCAGAAAGATAAAGAGAGGGGTGGACAGAGAGGAGGTAGATGGATGAAACTGTTTGTCTCAGTCATACCTGAAAGGGACTGTGACAGTTGGAAGTTTCATTTCAAACTGAGATATCCACCATATCCACAAAAAAGTGACACCTCGTTTTACAAAGCAATTGATAGCATTTAGTTATGCTACTTTTTAAAGGACTGTAGATACCTGAAGCCCTTGTATTTATACAATGGATCCTCTAAATTTTAGAGATATTGACGGATGAAGGATTGACTTCAGGCAATGATTTTCTTTTCCAAAATGTTTATATAGCATTTTGTAACACACTTTGTCTGTTGGTATGTGGGAGTCAGGCTTCAAGGGTCAAGTGGTTATTCAAGGTCATCTGCTGATGTCACAGCTGTTCCTCCAGACTTGACTCCCTCCCTGGTGATGGAGGGGTAGGAAGAAGGGATGATGCAGAGCAGAGGAGAGAGAGATGCGTTTGGAGGGCTCGTACTCCAGCATCCTCTCCAACAGATCAAAAAACTGATAGTGTTCTGTTCCCTTGGACAGCAGGTGCTTCTGAAAAACCAGGGGCCAAAAGAAAAGCATATTGGTTAGCTCACAGAAGTAATACATGGTGGAGTATGGAGTATGGAGCTCACCCGTAATGGTTTACACTTGTCTTTGACAAAGCGTCCTGCCTTGGAGCTCTCATTCCAATCTAGACGCCCACGGCAGAAATACTTCTGTTTCCTGGGAAGAAGAAAGGACAAACAAGGTTTTGTCAGATAAAGTATGTTTGTGTGTTTGTGTGTGTGCATGACTAAGTGTGCACATGCTTGTGTTACCTGCTCCTGCGGATCATTCTCTGGGGGATTGGTCCCTGTATTCTCTCCATCATGGCAAGATGCTCCCTATTGTCATGAGTCTAAGTGAACACAGATACAGTAACCTCTGCACAACGTGAGACCGATACAGCAAGATGTTCATCACATAAGACCATGGACATTCCTACTTTCAACATGCAACACACACCTGATACAGTGTGAAACCTTCATAGTATTCAAACAGGATGCAGCCAATACTCCAGACATCACATGGGTGACTCCAACCGAACTCTACAGGGGAAAAGGGACCAAAGCTTCAAAAATTAGTAGACAGTATTGACAGTTACTGGTTATTCTCCAGTTTAAATAAACATCTCTCACCCAGTATGACCTCTGGGGCACGGTAGTGACGCGTAGAGATGACAACCGAGTGGTGTTCGTGGTCAAAGGTGGCGCTGCCAAAGTCAACAAGTCGCACTGTGGTATCCTTCACTCTCTTCTCGTCACATTTCTGAAGGAGGACGGAGGGAGGTGAAGTGAACAGCAGATGAAAAACCACAGAATTTTCCAAATATAGAATCATCAAATAAAGGTGATTTTGAACAATATCTCCTCAAAGCCCCCAAACATTTCCACATTGAGGACAACAAACACAACCCTCAGTCTTCCTCTCTGTGGATAAATGGGATACATGTGGGTGGCTCAGAGTAAAGTAACCTCCCTCCACTTCCTGCATTACTCCCTGCTTATTTGACATCCTCACTGATTTGCTCTACCCTTGAGCGCCCCTTCCCCTCATGCCTCCCTCTCCTTTTGCCTGCCATTTCTCCTAACCTTCTCAGCGTTGTATCTGAGGGTGTAGTCAGAATTGACAAAGAGGATATTCTCTGGCTTCAGGTCGGTGTGAGTCAGCTTGTTGTCATGGAGAACTGCAGTGGAGACAGAGGGAGGGGGAGAGGAGAAAGAGAGAGAAAGCAGACAGATTTAACAAGAGCACACGCCCTCCTCTGGTCAACTTGATCATTTGTCAAACATTAACATTAATGAAACATTTGGACTGCGCCAGTCTGTCTCATTCTATGGATAAAAACTTTTATCCATAGAAAGTCCACTGAGCATGCATGATCTCTTTTCAGCACCAACTTGCTTCACACTCATACAGTTCAACACATTCACACCTGGGAATGTGTAGAACTGATGCAGCTGGGGGTTAAGTGCCTTGCTCAAGGACACCTCAGCAGCAGCTGTTGAGGGAGGGGAGTTTCTCACTTTCTCATAAAGATTTTTCCAGTTTCTCTAACCTTTAGGCTACTGCCATCACTGACATTAATCACAGACATGAATTAAGTAAGTAAGTAGCGTAGTTCGTGTAGTATACTGGACTCACAGTTGACAGCATGGCAGATCTGATAGGCCATGTGTCGGATCTGGTTAATGGGATAAGGCAGGAAGTTGTTCCCTTTCAAGAAGTCAAAGGTGCTGAGAGACAGCAGCTCAAAGGAGATGCACACATGACCATAGTAGTTGAACCAGTCCAGCATCTGTACACACAGACTGATGGGGAGAAAAAACAGAGACAGAGGATTGGTACCTAGCTCGGCAAGGGAGAGAGGGAAAGAAGGGGGAAAGAAGTGATGAGATGCACAACACGGAAGGGGAGCAACATCATCACAGAGATGACTAAAACTGCTCAGCTGACTTCACTCTAAATCACACAGTGTTGTATGTGCATGTGAACACAGTACTCACTGTTTGTTGTGTGGATCTTTCTCACTGATCTTCTCCAGTACATTGATTTCCAATTTGGCTGCCTCTCTGTATTTCTCCAGGTTCTTAATGATCTTGAGAGCTGTACGCGCCCCACCTCTGTGTATTGAAGTATTAAGTAGCAGAGGCTCAACTGAATTGCCTTTTTGATCCGTAATAAAAGTGATTCCAGACATATTGCATATTGGTCCAAATGTCATTGTTAGATGAAGCTGTTTACCTGCCATGGTCCAAACATTGTACCACCTTCCCAAAAGTTCCCTCACCTAAAGTGTTGACTATCTCATCTATAAGTTAGACAGAGGTGAGAGAGAAAGAATAAAGAAAGAATAAAGCAGTGATTTTACTATAACGCATGCCATGACGTCCCACTGAGCTCAGACCTACATCTGCCTTGGAGGATGTCTCCACTGTTGTAGATCAGGTGGCCATTCTCAGTGTCCCTCTTGTTGCCTGGAGCCTCACTGCTGCTGCGCTGGAGTCAAACATCAACCAAAAGTGTGACAGGTGAAGGAGAAGACAAATCAGGAGGATCAACCTGACTCTGTCCCTTTCTTCGCTGTCCAATCAAAGACTGAAATGGAGAATGTCTGGTACTCAGTGACCTCTGACCTCTGGGGCTTACAGGGCAACGGTTGACGCCTATCTCCGGTCGATGCATTCAAGCATACATACATATAATTGCACTGAAACACAGCTGTGCTATTGTCTCATTGAAGAGCGCTCACTTTCATGTATTGTATAAATACTCAACAGTCTCTAAGAGTAAGAGCTCCTTCGATGAGATTCATCCTCATGCCCTGAGCCTGCTCTAAAGGGGGTGAATAAGAAATGTCAAAGACTTCTTGGCCTCCATGGAGGAGCTGAGGCTCTATTTCCATCCACATTCTAAGACTGTTATTAATATCAGAAGCCCAGCATGTGCTGAGGAGACACTTACTGCTGGACAGGAGCTTACTGACCGTACGGCATATCTAGAGCACGAAGTAGGGCCACAGAATAGACCAAGGTGTACACATGTACTCATATGCACAAGCTCACACAAATCATATACCTGTAAACACACACACAATGTCTGACTGGTGGTTGTCTGAGTGTGGTTGGTTGTTAAAAGAAACTATAAGTTGAAAACAAGTCTAATACGTGATGTAACCAATGAGCAGAACTGAGCTTAGGTCTACCACACCACGCACACGTTTTTAGTCAAAAAAAAGTAGAGGAAAGGAAAGAATAGAGTATTAGTAAAAAGAAATAAACAAGAATGTATAAGGGAACACACACACACGCACACACACACACACACACTCAGATGGATACTCACAGACAGGCAGAGGCAAATACAATCCAGAAAACCCTTATACAGAGAATACAACTCTGCCTTTCCCATTACGCAGAATTGCAGAGCCAGACAGAGAAGGTGAGATTATGTGTGAGGACAGAAAGAGAAGATGATGGAGATGATGGAGAGAAGTTGAAGCAAGGTTAGGGGGAAAGGGAGGAGAAGCAAAGGATGAAGAGGATAAGAGGTGGGTAAATAGAAGAGAGGGGAACTGGGAGATGAGGAGAGAGGACAAGAAGGGACGAAACAATTTAGAGCACTGACATAGAAAAACAAGAGGACACAGACGTGTGACACAGCAAAAAATAGACTGGGGAGTAGTCAGCAGAAACCAGAAGCGAAGGAGAGACACAATAAGTAATGTCAAACAATACAGTCCAACCACAAAACAGAAAAGGAAGGAGAGAAAAAAAAATGAAATGCACTGGAAATCAAGTACCAGAAAAAAACAGCACAAGGCAGCTGAGGTAAAGCAACAGGACAGAAACAGAACAGAAAGCGAACAGATAGAAAGAGAGGACAGAAATGAGATGAAAACAGAAAAGGAGGTGAAGGAGAGGGGAGAGAGAGCGAAAGAGAGAGAGGGAAGAGCTGAGACAGATGCTAATAATAAACTTTGGTCACACCCCCCTGAGAAAGCTTTCAGACTAGAATCGAGATGGTGGTAAGGGGAGCGACAGAGGGAGGAGGCGGAGGAGGAGGAGGGGGGAAGATCCAGTTTCGCCTCCTTGCTCTCCTCCTTGCACCTCCTTAACCCCCGCGGTATGTTTTCCCACACCTGTCCTGCTCTGTACACCACAGATACCTTTTCATTATATACGCTGTCTTTACAGAAATAATCGACACAGATCACAAAAGGTACCTTTATTTTGTAGCTCATGCTGAGGCACACGTTAACCTGAACAATGAAAGTCACATTTACGTGGGCAAAGACTAAGATAAGACAAGTCATTAAAAATAGTATAAACAGTATAAACAGTTTTAAAATATCTAAAAAATCTAAAATTCCATCAATTGGTCACAAATGTTAACGGGACCAAAAACACAAAACCATGCTTTGAAAATGTAACAGTTACAGTTACAAAAAAGTTTTAAAAGCGTGAATAATTTCAAATGTGAACAACATTAATCGATAAATAAGTTTGAGAAATGTTTAATCATAAATTGTGGAATATCATCTGAAGGATGTAAGAACACAGGCATCTTGGTGATGGCAAAACAACCATGTCACAAAATGAGAGCCTCCTCCCTGTAGATGGGTCCAGGTGATATCCTGATGTCACCATAAGGCTCGTCTTGCTCCACACGCAGTTTCCTGGCCGATACATTCTCTACACAAAAGTTTGGAAGTTTAAAACTGTCATCCACTTAAAATCAAATCATAAATGTTTTCCTGACAATCAGGCTCAATGTGATGAATATCATTTGAACACAAAATCAATTTTCTGGCACCTATGGTGGGTTCAAATCTCTGTTAGGGACGATGTCATCCATCTGTGCCCATGTTATTGGGAGCATCAATGTGAATGCCAATGGTCATTTTCGCCACCTCATGAGTAGAGCCTCTAGCCACATATTGTTTAGAAAACGTCTGGTGATCTTATTTTCTACGGAAGCATATTGCAATCATTCTTGTCTCATTTTTTCTCGTTATTTTGAGAAAAAGATCTCAAAATTATGAGCTAAAGATCTCTTAATTATAAGAAAAGGATCTTGTTATTTTGAGAAATTAATGATATAAAATGATATAAAAAAAATTGGAAATATATGCATTGACGCAGACAGGCAGGCTCGGGGATAGATGGAAAGGCCACGATGATACAGACATTTGATTTAATCAAGTTTTATTTCTGTCTTGGTTTAATTTTACTCTCTTTGAGTAATATAGATAGTATACAGCCATTAGTTGATCTGCTTTGCCTCTTAAGACTTTAGGGTTGTTCTGGCGGACTCTCTGATCTATTGATGTTGCATTATTCCTTCTGGATCAATTGAGCCAATCTGGCACAATTCACACTTATAAAGTCATGCATCTGAAATGCATTGATCCACTGATCAGCTCCTGATCATCACCGCTAGATTTCTTTAGTTCCTTCTCTCCTAATAACAAGGTCTTTATCCCATAATAACAAGAAAAGATGGCGTAATTATAAAAATAAAAAACAGGCTGATTTGTTTTTCCCTGATTGAATGCAATACGCTTCCATAACATTCGCCTTAGAACTATTTTAACATGGGGAGTGGGATGACTAGATGATAAATGCCTTACCCAAGAGCCTCCAAAAGCTGTTGGTGACTGTTCTGCGGTTGACCTCTGGTGGTAGCAGAGAGTGGAAAAGAACAGCAGGAGCATCATCATGCTCCACAAACTCTAGCATGGTCCTACACACACACACACACACACACACACATTATTATTTAGATATATAGTTGCATATCATATACAGGCTCATGGTCTCCAAACCAAACCAAAGGCAAAGGACAGGAATAACTAACTCCTCTGCTCAGACAGACAGAAGGCCAGTAGAGGGTTGTCACTGTCATTACCCATCAGCAGTCAGGCTGCGCTCCGGCGACTCCCCCACTCTCCCCAGTGCTGCCTCAACCTCCTCTGGAATGTCCTGCAGTCTGGACACAGATCTGGAGACAGGGGACCTACAACACATGCACACACGTATGTAAGCATGAGTATACACACACACACACACACACACACACACTCCACATCTCTCTTTATCACCCACCCTTTGCTCTCTGGTGTGTCCAGGGGGGAGATCTCTCTAGACAGCTCCTTCTGGTCAGAGCCCTCCAGGGAGAGCATACCCTGGCCTGGAGGAACACACACGCACACACACACACTGACATACTACAGTTACTAACTTTGGTTTATTT
>OOFE01049267.1:27299-38457 GCA_900323365.1 Monocentris japonica
TTGAGCTACAGTGGCCTGTAATTGACACAAACACACAAGTTCACCATAGATATGAATAAGACAGCTAATTAGAGCAGAGATCCCTCAGAAACATCTAGTGAAGAGGTAATACTGTAGTAATAATAACACTGGTTTGTCATTGAAAACCCTCATCTTCAAAGGAATGGTTTTACAAACAGGACTTTAAATGCACCGACTTGTTTTGTTTGCTGTGTTTTCGTTGCTGATCATTGTTATGTTTACTAGTGATGCACCTGGGCTCGCAGACTTTTTTCTATGCCAATTAAATCATTAAACTGGATAATGTTTAACCCCAGGCAAATATAAAAAATATTAAAGGTCGCCAATGAAAAAAATCCCTATAGGGACTTATGTCTGTGGTCCTCAACTTACTTCTATTGATCCTATTGTACACACTACAGTGTGTTTTATCGTAAAAAAAAATTGTAAAATATCTAACAATTTATTACAGGATTACTACAGTTCTTTTTTGAAAGGTGCAGGATGTGTGCTTGAATGTTTAGTAGGTATAAAAACCTACCAGTCAATAAACCTTAGAGGGCTAAGTTCAGCAAAAGTAGGAAGTCATATAAAGTGGGACATTTTAAGGCTTTTGGGTATTTTTTTGGACTGATAACTAATTACTGTTACTGATCATATGATCAAAATCACCTAACATGCTTGTTGAGGGGGGGCAGAGAAAACTTCAGAAAGGAATCTAAGCCTCCAAATCACAAGGTAAGATCAGTGACGTAACTTTTTTTCCTGTTTTGATGTTAAGGCTATAAAACTGACTTAAATATTGTACTGTGCCAAATTTCTATTTAAAAGTGCATAATACCTACTCTTGCACCAATGATGTATGATGTTTGAGTTTTGTAAGTCAGTCTTTTTTAGTTGTCCCACCTTATCAGCTAAATGTCTTTTAGGCTTTTGCCATGGAGGAAAGAAATCCATTTTACATTAGGGGACCACCTGTACTGTGGCTCTTGTAGTACTGTTATTTTAACTGGATCTGCAGCCCATCTGTGTCAAGACGAACTCATGTAAACTGATATTACCTGAGTCGTCATATACAAGAATGTCAGTTAGGTATAGAAAGGTGGGAACTTTCTGCCCCTCAGACTAAGAGATCCAAATTAGATGCTGTTGCTTTAGAATGAAGAAAACCAAGAAGAAAATGTCAGATTACTATTTGGAAGCCATACCTAAAAAAAAAACATCAGGGGAGCATTCAGAAATAATGTTCCCTAAGCTGTGTACTATTAATATGTTAAGACATTAACATAGTTTACTCTTCGATGAAAACTACAAGTGCATCAAGTTGTAGTTATAGATCATTTTACTCACCAGATTGTAGAAAAGCATCCTGTTCGACGCTTTAAAACTTCGGGGTAGTAAAACATGTCACCCAATCTTTTGAAAAAATGTCCGTGGAATAAAAAGTAAACGTGGTAATATATCTAGATAAAAAAAATTGAATTCTCAGTCCATATAAGACCACGTTTCGTTTAGATCAGATTTAGATTCAGATCAATGATCGGTTCTTATTTTTCCGGGTGGTGGTTGGGACAAGCCGACTGCTTCTTTCAATAAAACTGTATATTTGAGCTTCAGTTGAGTCCATGTAAAACTTACTTAAACAAATAATACTTTTTTTATGAAAAAATAATCTGAAATTTAAATTCGTTGATCGAGATTGATTGGTCGTCGTTATCGTCACCTTCTGACCTGACCTATGTGCGCAGATAAAATAAATGTCGACCTTTTTTGTTTTTGTAGATTAAAAACCTGCTTGGCTATAACCTTCTGACCTTTCACCTCATCTTCAAAGCAAAAAGTTTCATAAACAGGACTTTAAACGCGCCGACTTGAATTGGTTGTGTTTACATTGCACATTATTATTAGTTTGCCAGTGATGCACCTGTTAACTGGGCACACTTAAATACTTTAAGATGGGTGATGCTTAAATCGCTATAATATCCGTTTAATAGTCTATTACTAAAGTATCTGTGGTACTCAATGATGCGTTTACAGGACCTTTTCGTACTTTATAGGTTTTATGAAGTTTTGCTGTGATATTTGTCTAGTAAACTACAACTAGTTTTTAGAAGAGGATTGGAGTTCTTTTCGGACAGGGTATGACCGTGTTTGAATGTTCAGTAGGTATAAAAACCCACCAGTCAATGAACCGCTAATAGTGTGTAGTTTGCTCATGTAAATCTCCAAACCCCAAAAACACTGCAGTCTGAAAGGCCAGTATAATTAAGCAATTATTTCCCTTACCAAAAGACCCTATACGTATATTACAGTGACACCATGGGAGATAAAATGGTATTCAGTACGATAAGGTCACTATGAACTCACTACTGAGTAACACAGACACACTCCAAGTCTCCATAGTATTATAGCGACTTTTCTTTAGCAGCCAAATTAAAAGTGATCTTTTTTACTTACCATATTATAGAAAAGGCTTTACAACTTCAGGGTAGTAAAACATGTCAGCAAATCTTTTTAGAAAATGTTAGACGAATAAAAACGTAAACGAGGCAATGTATCTAGATACGAAGTGAGTAATGAATTATAGCTGGTAGTCCATTTAAGATCAGATATCGTTACAGGTAATACAAAACAATCTGAAACACGCAAAAATGGCAATTAGGATAATTGAAATAATTTCAATGTATTGGTCGTTACACCTCAAGAACTTTCTGCAGATACTCAAAATAATCCCCAAAAATCGGACACTGGTACTGTAGACGAACTTTACAGGACAGATGAGAACTCATCTCATAATTAAAAAAATATTTTCTCATATTCATATTTTTCTCTAAATTAATGCTGACAATTAGGAATAAGATTCCCTACTTCAATCTCTAGTGTTATTTGATATAAAACATCTGGTTAAGAATATGGACTGCTGAATTCTCGCATCCTTGATGTTGTGATCAAAATGAAGCATTTCCATAAAAACGTCTTGTAGCTGTTTCACTATAAAGTCACATTCCTGACAAGCCTTGATACCTTTTTCATTTGATGATCTGCCATTCCTCATCCTGCATCAAAACCAATAATCTAATCAATAATATAGTCAAACTGGTCAATTATGAAATGAGGTTCTCTTTTTCATGGCCTACAGTATATTGTTTCACAAAAGAGCAGCTGCTTAAGTCATGGCTCAATGAAGAAAATTTTATTTTATTAAGATATAAGGATATAGTTGCCACTTCATGGATAAAATGAAATAAATCTGGAAAAACATGGATATAAAAAATAAAGGCAACAACATAACTAATAAAATGCACATTTCAACTTTAAAATAAGAGTAAATAAAGATTACAGTGTTGAAAGGGCTCCTAGAGATTAGAAGGAACCATCTGAAATAAACAGAAGAGAAGAAAGACCACAGGTGCTGGAGGCAAATTGAGGTTTTGTCATATTCTCTACCCTTAATAGAGGAAAGAGACTGATGTGACTGGATTCTCTCACAATTAAGAGAGTTATGATGAACTGGCAAGTTTTTTGCTCAGATAGGAATAAGAGAAGATGGCAGAGATACAGTAGAGGGAGTAAAGTACAGTAGAGGTTGATCAAAGCAGTCTTCCTCTACATTCGGTGGATCCACAGCAGCACAGCAGCTCCTTCCCCTCCACACTGCCCACCTCATAGTTGTAGTCCCAGGTCAGCTCTGTACCGGCCCGGATACGCCTACACAAAGACACAAGCAGGCAAGTCAGTGGAGGACAAGAAGCCAGGTTTTGAATTATAAAACTATATTTATAGTAAGCCATGCATTTATTTTGGCCTTGCTAGCTTGATTGCTGGAACTGCTACTACAGAAACAAGGTTCATTTATTGGACCTGGTACTATTGTTAGAGAAATGAGGTAGTGTTTGAATCCCTAACATATTAGGTAGAAAGCACACAGCAAATGTTCAAATGTTTTGGTGTTAGGATCCAGAAAATGGTTCTCATTGTGTTGCGGGAACTAATAAGTAGTTGAATTTCTACGACCAGGGCCTGTTTATATTAAAAGAAAACACCTATTTACAATATATAGGAGAGAACATCCCATTTCTATACTGGTTAGCTGGCCTAGGGACAACAGAGGAGCGCCCCAAAGCTCAGTACTGTTTCCTAGCCCCTGAGCTTGAAGAAAACTGTCATTAAGGACATAAGTGCTGTAACAGATTTGAGATTTATTTTAATACTCACTTGCTGGCAAAAAATGCCACCCAGGGGAAGCGCAGATCGTGTGTGTCCACAAACACATTCTGGACAAACAAGTTAGGACTGCAACTATGCTGTAAATGTGGAGAGGAGATAGGGACAGAGGCAGAAAGATAGGAATAGAATGCGTTTCGATGACATCAAATGGTTATACACAAGTGAAAGTAAGTGAAAGGCACAGACAGATACGTTAACACACTTACATTGAGGTAGCGTCCAAGGTTGCCCTCCAGCTTGGCATCAATGATGTAGCAGGACTCTTCACCATCAAAGAACAGGCGAGTGTTTTTGTGAGCATTGTCTCCCCCTCCTCCAGGCTGTCCCTGCGGCCCTGCTTTCCCTCCCTGGCCCCCTGGCCCTCCTCCGGCTGCAGACGTACCCGTTTTTACCATCAGGCTGTGGCTGGACTTGAGGGCGATGCCACGTGTAGACTTCACAGCTACCTGCCTTTTTGTCACACCTGAGCGAGCGTGGTGCCAACAGATAGCAGGAAGCAACAGAAAAGTAGAAACCATGTGTTTAGGGATAATCAGTGCAATGTACATTCAAGCAGACAGTATTTTTACATTTCTACTTCTACCTCCCTCCCTTCTCCTCACCCTGGGTAAGTTTATCCCTCTCCTTGTTGTCCTCAGATCCCGAGCTGATGGTCTGAACATCGTCGCTGTCAGAGAGAGTCATCACATCCTGCTTCTTCACTGCCTCCGTCTTAACTTGACTGCAGCAAACAAACAACTAAACTCAAGAGCAATCGAATGCTAGGCAATGAGGCTTATCACTTTGTTGCAGAATTATTATTTATTACAAGGACTGAGCAAAGTTTAAACAATCATAAAAAGTGCACATCCATTTTAGCATATCCTGCCAATTCCAACATACCTCTTGCTGTCTCCAGATTCCTATGATGGGAAACAGAAGAAAGAAATCAGTATATACAAGACATCATAATACAAAATTAGGGCCATCTTTTGAATCCATTCCCTTAATTAAAAAGCATCAAGTTTATACTGCAGATGAGCATGCTACTGAGCATGTTAACACACTATGGGGAAATTATCTCTGACTAGGATTTCCTTTTTACTTGTACAGTGTAATGGATGAGTTTTAAAAAGCACTGTGCTATATGATTTCAATCTTTCCAATTCATTTGAAATGTAAAGCTAAATTCCATGAAACACGGACTCTTGGCTCTCTCTTACTCACCTTCTTCAGGCCCTGGCTGGTGAGCCAGGAAGCCACTTTACTCTTCCCCGTCTCCTCCGGCATGGATGGTGGCGTCTGGTCATCTGCTCCCCCTGCCGATACACTCATTCCATCTTTACTGTCTTGACTCCCTGGTGCAGGAAGCAGAGAGGTGTGTTGAGAGAGACAAAGTAAATATTCTCCAAACCCACCTTTGGACTGACAAAATGTCTTAGACGCAACTGGACAGTCATAAAATATCACTCAAAATGTCAGTGTTACACACTCAGTCACAAAGTTTAACACTGACTTACTTCACTTCGATTTACACCAGTACAACATTGTGACTCTCTCCCTCTCCCACAGACAGACAGAAAGTGTCTCACCAGGTCTCCCTCTTAAACATACTCTTAGGTATAAGTATGGTGAACACTGACAATTAGTCTCTTACTCTGCATAACCCCTCACCTTCCTTGTTGCCTTTGGCCTGTCCGCGTGTGGTGTAACTCCTCCAAACAGAGCTGGAGCTGTAGTAGTTGTCCTTCACAAACGTGTCGTCTGAGCTATCGCTTTCATCATCACTCTTAGAGTCCTTGTCATCCTCGTCATTGCTTTCCCTGGATGAGTCAGGGCTTTGGGCTGTAAGGGACACAGCAGGGGAAGGAGTATAGGGTGGATAGGGGGGATAATGTTAGCTGTGGTCAGCACCCAGAGAGCCTTGGATTTTCTCCATCACATCATAACAAAATGGAGTGCAAGGGAAAGAAGGCAAAAAACAAAAGATTTTCACTAGGTTTATAAAGGACTCCCTTGATCTCTCACCCTGGGCCCTGGCACTGTTGGGGCCCTCAGCCCTCTTGGGTGGTCGCCCTACAGGGTTAGCTGATACTAAGGCAGAGGGTTGGATTTTTATCCTGGACATGTCCACACCACTCCCCTCACTGTCCGAACAGTGGGCCTCACTCTCATAGCCCTCCTTGAAGTTCTCCACACTCTCTATGTGGTCCAGGTTTGCAAAGTACTCATCACCCATCTCTAGACCCTCCTTGTCTGCAAAATCGTCAGTCAAGATTTTACCTGGTTTTAAGAGGAGGAAAAGAGAGAGAGTGTTTGAATTTAGTGGTCTTGATATAATAGTCTAATGAATATACCAATAATGATGTATAAGTGTGTGAGTTTTGCATCTCCTCTATCATGTAAGGTAGAGCATTCTCCCAAGTCTCTTCCCTTCCCTCACCAGCATAGATGCAGACAAAGGAGCCCTTAGCTACATCATCCAGACAGCGGATGCCCCAGCCTTTGTTCTGGGTCTTGAACAGCTGGAGACGCACCTGCAGGCCGTGCTGCACCAGCCGGTTGGTGCACATCTGAGCACAGCATTTGCACCGCTTATTACACTCATAGATCCTGAGAAAGGGAGAAGGCAAGAGAATGAAAAAGGCCTATGAAGAGAAAAAATGGCCCCTGAGACATCAACAAAATTAGCCGTCATGTTCAGCCGTAATTATCTCATGAGGGGTGATAGCAGGTCAGCTGTACAGCAGACCAGGAGTGGGATATGCTTTGGTGTGTGCGTGTGCGAATGTGTGCGTCTGTGCAGATGCAATGTCTGACCCTGTGGGCAGGCACTCCTCTAGTCGTTTGTGCAAATATCCAGCATTGGGGTTGATTTGTCCTCCCGGCGTACAACCTGTAGCCTGCAGGGTCAGCTGGTGGCAAGAGCATTTGGACCTGTAATTAAGACACAGAGAAATGTCTTCATAGAATTAATACCAGGAGAGAGCTGAAAGCTGATGGAGGGAACAACCCGACTAACTTGTCTCTACAGCCATCGGTACAGTCACAGCCAACCAGGAAATCTGGACTAGTGTTGATATATACTCCATCCTCAGGGATACGCTCTTTACCTGGGAAGATGAGAGGAGACACGAATGGATCTGTCCCTCTGCAGACATTGACTCTACAGTGATTTGGGAGAGGGGGATTTATTGTGGTTTTGTTAGGTACACCTTTCTAGAACAGCCTGAATTCTTCATGGCATGGATTCAACAAGGTGTTGCAAACATTCCTTAGAGATTCTGGTCCGTGTTGAAAATGATGGCATCACTGGCTGCAGATTTGTCGGCTGCACATTCATGCTGCAAATGTCCCATTCCACCACATCCCAAATGTGCTGTATTGGATTGAGGAGGCCATTGGAGTACAATGAACTCATTGTCATGTTCGTGGAACTAGCTTGAGTTGACGTGTGCTTTGTGACATGGTGAAAAGGTTTACAGGTGTACCTAATAAAGTGGCAATGAATGAATGAATGTACACGTGTGTGTATCTATCCATCTATCAATTGGAAGAACAGATGAGTGTCCAAATGGATCTCTTTTTTTTAAACATCTCTATGTGATCCTTACTGTAGGCTACTTTAGGAGGCGGGGTGCCATCAATCTCGTTGACACAGGAGAGTGGGATATCCTCCTTTCCACCAGTGATGTCTTGAATGTAGTAGAAGGGCCTCTGTGGCTGGAAGGGACGGTCGACTAGCACGTAAGGGTCCAGACAGAACATCTCTAGGAATATAAAGTCACAGGATGTCTGGAAAAGGTAGTGCTGGATCTCCATCATGTTACGTAGGCAAAGCCCGCATGGAGCCTTGTAGATCACGTGAAAGGACATCTAGGGAGAAGAAATGCACAAAAAAGGGGTAGGTGAGTTTAATTGCAGATACATTATGGGAAGGTACAGTTAAAGTGAAAGCTGAAAGCACTAAGCTTCTACTTTAAAGCGATTGAAACTAAAGCCATTAGTACGGGGTAAGGGAACTACACTGACCAAAATAGTCATAAATCCACTATCACCTCCTTTGTCCTCTGCCGCGCTGTTGTTGGGGCCTACCTTGCGGTTTACTTTGCGTCGTCCCGTCATGCGTCTGAAGTCGTACAGTAAAGGTGTGAGCAGGGGGTTCTTTCCTCGGTGCATGTCTGCTTTCAGGGGCCGGATGCGATTCAGACAGGCTACCTGGCAAGTGTGCGCCAGGTAGAAGATGCGGTCAGTTGGGGCGCGGTAGGAGGGCTGTTGGGGGACACTGGCAATGGAAGTGACTAGAGGAGGGGGCACGGGGGCGGGGGCGGAAGTGAGAGTTGGCAGCTGTTTCTGGTGGGACAGTATGAAATTAGGGATAGGTCCAGTTGGGACAGTCAATGTTCTTCCACTATGAATAGATGAACAAAAGATGAGGGGAGAAAGACAGAAAGTGAAAGAGTTACACTAAATCAAATCTGAACACTCTTCAGAGGAGCATCACAATTTCACTGGTAAATTTAATTTAATTTCACATTTAGCAACTGATTAGGTGGCTCACCCAGGGAGGTTGCTGGGACTGGAGGCAAGGGACTGCATGACTTTGGAAGCATGAGTGCCTCCCACCCCAGGAACAAATGGAGAAGTACTCTTCTTCGCCATCTGATGTTTATTACTAGAAGACATCCAGGAGAGAGAAAGACATACAGTAGATATCAAAAGTGTACACACCCTTGTTTTATTGCCTTGAGGCCTGAAATTAAAACCCATGAAATTACTTTTACATACAGTAATTAGCAAAATCAAGGTATAAACAACAGACTAAGTTTTGACAATGTATTAAAAATGGAAAACTAAAACACCATGGTTGCACAAGTATGTAGACACTTCAATTAATAGTAACTAGAAACACATTTTGCTTTGATAACAGTTTGGATAAGTCTTTGGATAAGTTAACACATATGAATGCAGGAATTTTCTCCCATTCTTCTCTGTTCATGTTCATTCAAACTGCTAGAGAACCTCCTATAGACGCTCTTCTTTTTAGTCAGTCTACAGATTTTTCTAAAGGCGCGAACTGTGCCATTTCATTATCTCATTTTTTTAGCCATTCCTTAGTTGATGTGGCTGTGTGCTTTGGATTGTTGAAAGCTGAAATTGTTGAAAAATGAGCGTTTTTGCAAGTGGATACAGTAGATTTCCCCCCAAAATATCCTGGAATCAGGAGTTATGTATTTTCCCCTCAATCTGTCAAGAGCCATTGTCCTTGCTGAAGAGGAACAGGCCCATTGCATAATGTTGCCACCACCATGCTTAACAGTAGGTAGGCTACTGTGTTCTTTGGCTGTGCTGGCTTTGCACCAAATATACATTTTGAAAATAAGACCACTATCCATCTTTAATTTTCAAATCTCTACTAGAAAAGGGAGGGAGAAGGACATTGGAGTATCTCTTGATTACTCATCTAAGCAATGTCACACACAATATATGATTAATAGATCTAGGTCAGTGGTGCATGTGCCATGGAGGGCCACAAGTCGACAGGTTTTCCAACCAAACAATACATCAGGTGATTTCACTGATAGGTACTCAAGCAGAGAGGGAGCAACTAATTAATGAAGTCACATGCTGTAGTGATTGGAAGGAAACAGTTTGGAAGGAAGGAAAATCTGCAAATGCTTGTTCCTCCATGGCACATAATTGGGCACCACTGGTCTAGACTACCTGTGAAGCTACATATATGTGTGCATCGAACAACACCATAAATTCCAGTTCTGTGTTACCAGTAAACACCTTACAACAAAGTTCCTTTAACAGTATTAGATAGATGGCTCAGTCGGCATTACTCACTCGACCCGTGCAGGCTGTAGGGGTTGTGGAAGTTGTGGTGACTGTGAAGGCTGGGCAGGTGAGGCCTGAGGTACTGTGGGGCTAGAGGCTCCTACATGCCCCTCACTGGTATACTGAACTACCGGGCCCTTACTCCTCAACGCTCCTGGTGATTGAAGTGGAGAGCAAGAAATAGAGTATGAATATACACTTACCGGCCACTTTATTGGGTACACCTATCTAGTACCAGGTAGGACCCCCTTTTGCCTCCAGAATAGTCTAAATTTTTCACAACATGGATTAAACAAGGTGCCCTTCGGCACACCACTGTAGTAAAGAGCTGTTATTTGAGCATTTGTGGCCTTTCTGTTACTTTGAACAAGTGTTCCTATTCTCCTCTGACCTCTCTCATTAACAAGGTGTTTTTGGCTCACTGGATGTTTTTTGTTTATTGCACCGTTCTCTGTAAACTCTAGAGACTGTAGTGGTGAAAACCCCAGGAGGGCAGCTGTTTCTGAGATGCTGGAACCACCACGTCTGGCACCAACAATCATACCACAGTCAAAGTCGCTTAGATCACGCATCTTGTCCATTCTCTATATATACACACACACATACATACATACATACATACATACATACAGCGGGTAAAATAAGTATTGAACACATCAACATTTTTCTCAGTAAATATATTTCTAAAGGTGTTATTGACATGAAATTTTCACCAGATGTTGGTAACAACCCAAGTAATCCATACATACAAAGAAACCAAAACAAATAAGTTCAGAAATTAAGTTATGTGTAATAAAATGGAATGACAGGGAAAAAGTATTGAACACACTTACTGAAATTTATTTAATACTTCGTACAAAAGCTTTTGTTGGTAATGACAGCTTCAAGACGCCTCTTGTATGGAGAAACTAGTCTCATGCATTGCTCAGGTGTGATATTGGCCCAGTCTTCCACAAAAACAGTCTTCAAATCTTGAAGTTTCCGTGGACCTCTTCTATGAACTCTGATCTTTAGTTCTTTCCATAGATTTTCAATTGGATTCAAGTCAGGTGATTGGCTGGGCCAGTCTAGCAGCTTTATTTTCTTTCTCTGAAACCAATTGAGAGTTTCC
>OOFE01049269.1:0-12933 GCA_900323365.1 Monocentris japonica
ACGGTCTTGGTGGAGTTGTTGGTGACGTGGACGTTGACGCTGATGGGCTCGCCGTGGTAGTACAGCTACATGCAATGCATCATGGGAAAAAATAGCACATCCATTAGTATCATCAGTATTACTACTGACCAAGAAAAACCAAAGTGGCGCCACTCCGCCTTCCAACCAGGGTGTGTGTGTGTGTGTGCACGCACCTCTTTGTCCAGAGAAGCTTCTAGATGCAGGGATCTGTCGGACATCAGGAAGCTGCGGGTCGTCTCCACCATCGGCTGAGGACCCGGCTTCTCCGGAGCGTACTGGACCTTCCGGATCACCAGACGCACAGAGTTCCTACACACACACACACACACACACACACACACACACACACACACACAAAATCACTTCCTCATTCTGAACGGTGCTGAGGTGTTTCATGGTGGGTCATCATCATCGTTACCTCTTGTGAATCTTCTCTTCTATCGACTTGGCACAGAAAGCTCTGATCTCAAAATCGACGCCACAGGCCTGAAGGAGAGCAGAGGGTTACTCCATCTGTAGATTTCTACCGATTCTACCGATTCTACCAGCGTTTTAACAGTCAACATTCCCTGTACATTTCCAGTCATATTTTCTATTACTGACTTCCATGTGCACTGTGTGGGAAACAGAACGATTCAACACATCAACAAATCAATAATTCAACATATTTCCATTGCAGCTGTTCACATGAAAGTTAGACCAGACATTGGTATCAACTCAATAAAAGTACACAGCTAAAGAAACTAACACTCCAATCCATAAAAAGAGTTATGTGCAATAAAAGGGAATGACACTGGAAAAAAGTAGTGAACACGCTAAGTGAAATTTATTTAATACTTGATGGAGAAGCCTTTGTTTCCAATGACAGCTTCAAGAAAAAACTACTCTCTCACGGTGATCAGGTGGGATTTTGGCCCATTCTTCAACACAGACAGTCTTTAAATCTTCAAGATTCAGGGGTGCAGCTGGTGAATCTTGATCTTCAGTTCCTTCCACAAATTGTCTCTTGGATTTAAGTCTGGCGATTGACTAGGCCAGTCCAACACCTTTATTTTCTTCCTCTTGAACCAATTGAGAGTCTTCTTTGCAGTATGTTTTGGATTGTTGTCTCTGTCGTTGATCGCTGGAAGATCCACCCACGTCTCATCCTCATCACCCTGGTGGATGGCAACAGATTCTTCTCAAGAATCTCCCGGTACATGGCTCCATTCATCTTCCCGTCGATAATTTGGATTCCACCAGTACCATGTGAAGAGAAACAGCCCCATACCATGATGCTTCCACCTCCGAGCATCTGTAGGTATGGTATTTTTAGGATCATATGCAGAGCCATTTCTCCTACAAACATGGCGCATCGTATTGTTGATGAAGTTTGATTTTTGTCTTGTCATACCAGACTACATTCTCCCAGTAATCTACAGGCTTCTCCAAATGTTCTGTAGCAAACATCAAACGAGCTTCAACATGCCTTTTCTTCAGTAATGGAGTCTTCCGGGTGATTGCAATGGAGACCGTAGTGGTGGAGTGCATTGCCTATTGTTTTCTTTGTGACAACTGTACCTGCTGCTTCCAGGTCTTTCTGGAGCTCTGCTCGAGTGGTCCTTGGCTCTTGGGCTACTCTTCTGACTAACTTTCTGACTGCCCGGTCAGAAGTCTTGCGAGGAGCTCCTGTGCGTGGTCGGTTGATGGTCGAGTGATGTTCCTTCCGGATAATGGCCCCAATGGTGCTTATAGGAACATTTAGGAGTTGAGAAGTCCGTCGGTAACCAGTGCCGTTACTATGCAGTTCAACAATCTTGTTGCGAAGGTCTTGGGAGAGCTCTTTGCCTCTACCCATCATGAGATGTTTCTTGCAGGAAAGCTTGGTGACAAATGACTTGTTTACTTTCATTCAGAGGTGGAAAACCCTTTTTCAAAGAGTGGAAGTGCTTACCCACCAACATGCTCTAACCCAGCTGATTCTAATAGCACAGGTAGGAGGTTTAGTGCTTTTTCTTACTGTGTTCAATAAAAATGTTCTTTTTTCCGGTGTCATTCCCCTTTATTGCACATAACCTTTTTTTATGGATTGGAATGTTACAATTTCTTTAGCTGTGTAGTTTTATTGAGTTAATACGCAATCGTCTGGTCTAAATTTCATGTGAACAGCTGCAGTGGAAATATGTTGAATTAAAGATTGTTGATGTGTTGAACATTTCCCCACTGTAGCCCTTAAATGTACCTTTACAAAACAAGTCAAATTTCCAGTATGTACTTATAAAACTGGTTTGTCTAAACGATGGGCTCTGACTCGAACTGGGTGACAGGTTACCATGACAACCACTTTCAGCCCAGATCAGGCAACGTTCATCAGAACCTGAAGAACCTGCTATGCTTATTCTAACGCTATAATAACACTGAACATGCCTACAGGTAGCGACACAAGGGTGAACAGTCATTTGGTTTGTCAACCTTTAGTGTGTGTGTGTGCGTTACCTTCCCAGTGTCCTCTGGGCCAGGCTGTAAAGTGACTGAACAGGGGAGGTTCTGAGGAATCTGAAGTCAGCAGAGAAAGTAGTCAGCGTTTTCACATCACAGTTAGGAGAGTGTGTGTGTGTGTGCGTTTATGTCACATTGCCTTTATGGTGAATTTTTCCTTTAATGTGTTTCAAGGACGAAGGGCCAGTTCCTAACATAGGCTTTACCGGGGCTGGTGCATTTACTCACAGTGAAGTAGAAGGGATGTGCGTGTTGGCCGAGTTTCTTCAGTAGTCTCTCCTGCAGTCGGCTGTTGGGTTTACGCTCCTCGGGCACCGGCGGGAAAGCCTGGAAAGACAAAGATTTACTCCCTGAGGTCAGGTCAGGACACACCGACCGGCTCTGGTTGGAGTTCCTGTGTTTATAGTTATAGTGAAACCTAGTCTCTGAAACCAGCCGATGGGACGATGCATCTTGTTACTTATTGGACCATGGGAGGCTGCATCATCCGTGTTGCCTGGTGCTCAGCTTGTTTCCAATGTGTAATCAGTGTAACAATGCTAACATTATGTTTTAAACAGTAACCAGCAAACACTCAAAATGTCCCTTTAAGGATGTCACTTCACAGGAAGCTTTTCAACTCTGGTCGCTCTGGGTCCGAAATCCAGCTGTACCTGGAAGGTGGAGATGTAGAGATCCTTCCGGAAAGACAGACCCAGGACGTCCAGATCTTCGCGGCCATACCGAAATGCACAGGTCAGGGTGACGAAGACTACAGGAGAGGAAGAGGAGGGAAACAGTGAGTGGTATATGAGGACAGGAGATCTGCAGGTTTCAGAGAAACAGGTTGAAGACCTTGTTCGTGCTACAAAATAAAGAAACCGTTTCTGATTGAACAGCTGATGGAAGTTGTGAAACTACACCAGGAAATGAAATGTTAAGGGACAAGAAGTCCAACTGTGTTTAGTAAAGCAGACAGGATGCAGATTGTTCTACTGACCCTGTTCTGGTTCACACATTTAGACATTTTAATACTTAAGGCCTTAAATTTATAGCATAAGACTTTTCTTTTTCAAGAACTCGCGGATCCCCTGGAGGAAGTCTGACTACAAGATGATTGAATCTTGGAGGGTTTCCTTCGCAGGAGGAAGCTGCCCTACCTTTCCTGTCCTTTAGATACTCGGGGTCGACCAGGATCACTCCGTCTGCCAGCAGGAAGGAGGGAAGACGTCAGATAACTACAGCCACACAGTATCGGGAATTCACGTTTCTGCTACATCATCATCATGCTACATATATTCAACAAGCCACAAGAAGCTGTTCCTCTGCAGACGGACTACGTTCTACATGCTGGCAACACGTAACATGCATCCACATTGAAATCAAGGATAACTTGAAAAGGTCCTGGACTGGTTTCCATCAGGGTCCTTCTGATTTCAACCCCCAGGAGGAACTGTTTGGAAACTCTGCAGCACTAATGCACTTCAACACCTTTTCACACTTGAGTACTGTACGTGTTGACTCACCTACTGGGTCGACCTGGTCCAGGTGATCCACAAAGTCTCTCTTTCCCAGGTACACTGTAACCTGCAGAGACCGATCAGTTAGTTTGGGTTGATTGTTTCAGCTCTTGTTCCTCCTGTACCTCGTTTTCTCATGTTTTTATCTTTCAAGCCTTTTGTGGCAGACCTGCGTTCACCAGTGTTTCGACGTGACTGTACCGTCCAATGACAGTAAATTAACACCTGCCTCCTTTCGGCACCTCAAGACTAAGGCAATTTAAAAAACGATGTAAAGAAACGAAGCTATCAAGCCCAGTCTGCTTCTGACATTAAATAGATAATGGAAGATGTGAAGCTGTAAATGGGCAGAATAACAAAAAAGGAGAGGAAATCGAACCCCCAACCCTGGCAGTGTTAGCACAATGCTGCTGGATAACTAACCCGACTATCCAACATCGCCACGTAGTCCTGTAATAACACAGGACTACGTGGCGATGTTGGATAGTCGGGACTTCAGACCTGCAGCAGCTTTAACCAGACCGTCACCCTAACACCCAGTGACAGGACACTTCCTTTCTAAAGGTGCACATGCAAACTGAAAAGTTTAGGAACGTGAGAAAGACCTGCGGAGGAAACATGACTGGTTACATGTTTACATGCACATCATACTGCGACTTTGACTACGATGAGGTTGAGATTAAAGCGTTACCATGCTTCTTATTGTGAGGAAATGGAAACAGAAGAATGACTAAACATCTCAACCTGACCGCACCAGCTGAACAGTGATGAAGGGGTATGAATGTTGTGACATCTATTGAAGAGGATCACAGTGTCTGGTGTTTCCATGGGTGCTGCCTTGCTCACATTGTTGTCTTAATTGAATTACAATCACATTTTCTGTCAGTGTCAGGGTGGAAGATGATGCACTGCAGAAACACCAAATGGCCAACTCACCTTGCAGTTGGGGCTTGATTTCTTGAAAACTCTGGGAAGGTTTGAAAGAGGAAGGAGGGAGGGAGGACAGAGGGAAGTAAGAGGGAGGATAAAGACAGATCAGATTGTTGGTTTAACTTTAACAAACCTCAGCTATATGAGATTCATACAGATTCAGAAATAGAGAGCTGCACATCATCATATCATGCAAAAACATATGTGGCAATTTTAGCTTCCACATTGATAGTGATGAAATATTGGTTACGATAAAACAGTTCATGTCATTTGGGAAGCCAATTGTAGTTAAACAGTCATAATGAAGATTTAACAGGTGAAACATCCAGCACAATAATTTAATAAGTCATTGTGATGTGGATGACAATTTAATGGGAAAATAATTCATAAAATAACACAATATCTACACTGAAAGGCAACATGACCCTTTTTCTTTTAAAAAGGGAAGCGGTGAATAACCATTATTGTGTATCTGCTCACTGTTAACTCTCTGGATCAGAGCGACGCTTCAAAATGCCTAAAATGAGTCAATTTAAATGTAACATGGCCTGAAACCTTAAAACGAGTCTTTCAGTTCAGTCACATTATAACTGCAGCAACAAAACCATCCCTCTGATCATTTGTCCATGTTGTGTAGCCTGAAAAGGCCTGCATCATCATGCATCTGGACAGGAAGTTCTCACACTTTAATTTAAAAGGTCACTTCCTGTAACAACTGACTGCAACAAACAAAACAGGAAGTAATGGCTGCAGTAGTTTCTCCTCCTCACACAACCAGTTCAAAGCAGTTTACCAGAGATGGAAAGCAGCCTGAACTCCAGCTCACGAAAGGTTCAGCAGGAACCAGACAGCCATGGCTTCCATGGGGAAGCACTGCTGCTGAACAGGAACCTTTTTACTTCACCAGCCAGCTAGATGTTTACAGCAGACAGGACCTTCAAGGTGTTGGTAGTTCCCCATCCTGCTGATAGAGGATATTTCTACTAATCACTGAGTCACTCATCTCTTATTTAGTCTCCATCTTTGGTGCAAAGTCTCACAGATGCTCCAGTAGGTGGCACTCTTATTGTGGGTTCACTGCCTTTCCCCATCCAGATTTCCCCAGGTGCTCTGAGGATTCAAACCAGCAACCTTCCGGTCACAAGCCCCCCCCCAGGCTACCAGCCACCATCGGAAAACAGTTTGCACTTAAACACACTTAATGGTTGGCCAGCTGCTACCTAGTGCCCAGCCGAGTGCACGTGGCCTCCCAGTGTGCAGCAGGTGGCTACTGGTAATTTCCCACCTGCACCAGTCAGTCTGTGGGGATCAGGGCTCAGACAAACACCTCGTCTGAGGCTACTTTTATCCCCACTGCAATTAAACTGCTTCATTTGCACGTGAAGTGACGCAGCATCTCATGCCTGGATAACAACTTTGTATTTTGCATTTGATAAGCCCTACATTGACCCTGTCTGGTCATCTGACTGCTGTGTGGCTGCACGGTCACGATGTGGTGAAGGGTTAGCCGATATTGGGCCTTTAAGACCTTTTAATGCCAGTGAGAGTTAAATAAAAGACCAAGTTCACACATAACAGAATGAGGTCTGATGGCTGGACACCAAGAAACCACTAGAATTGAAGACTTCAAATGCTATATTTAACTGTATTCAAGAACATTTAAGGCCTTGACCTGCAGATACCCTGAAGACGAGCTATCATCCAGTCACATTGTCCACCTCCTCCCTGGCCACAGATACGTGAAGTTAGATTTTCAGTGTCCATTTTATTCATTTAAAGGCAGTAGGTGAGTTTCCCTACCACATAGAGATGTTGTGTTTTTATTGTTAACCGTCATAAAAACTAAATTTTCCTTCCGGGACACTTCTGAACTGAACTGAGGTTGTGGCGTTCAGCAGGAGTAGCAGGTCATCATGGAGCTGGGGGTCAACATCACACCTCCTCTTCCAGCTCTGATGTTGGGAGAAACCAAACAGTTCAGCCGGTCGCGGCCAATCAGCTCTGCTCCCGTGACTGTCACTTTAGCACCGTTGGCATCGTCCTTGTCTGACCTCAAAGTCAAGACTCGCACCGTGGTTGGTGAACTTCTGCTGTCACTCTTAGTTATTAGTGAGACTTCATCGACCCCATGCCATGGTCCGAACTTCACGACCCTCAAAAGTTCACAAAATGCTCTTCAAATTCTAGAAGCCTTTCTGACATTTCACCCTGCTCACATTTATTCACCAAGATGTCCCCCGTGGGCCACCATAGGTGATTCATAGGAGCCTATTACTGGGTGATTCTTTCCAGTGCATTCTGGAAGTTTTTACAATCAGAAAACCAGTGAGTTTCAGCCTGAAGCAGGAGGAGAAAATACCAACCAACCAAAATGAAACCACCAACGGTAAAAAAAAAAAAAAATGGTAAACTGATAAAGATGGAGGCTGAAGATGGACAGTTGGGACAGAGTGTCTTCTGGGAAACAACTGATCTTGTGCTACAGATTGAGACTTTATTTGTCAATATGAAACACAGATGTCATAGTTAAATCAAATTTCCCCCAAAAGGAACAAAATGCTCCTACAAATCAGATCAAGTTGGCAACCTGCTGCAGGTGTGGACTCAGTGTCTTGCTCAAGGACACTTCGGCAGGGTGGTTGCTTGCTGACACGGGGGTTCAAACCGCGGTGTCCTAACCAGGGACCCCCACCACCCCCCCACCAGATACCATGCTATTTATCATTAGCCAAGCACGGCGTTCCAGTAACAACGCCTCCACTGTCCCGTGTACTTCAGACTTTTCCGCCACGGTTCATTTGATGCATCTCGTTCTCAGCAGAACTTCCTGAAGGTGACCAGCTGACCATCACTTCCTCACTGCACTTCCCTCCGCAGCCACAACCGCCCTGTAACACACACAGCTACACAACGTTTCATATGTCTGACAGACGGGTACATTCTACGATGCATCAGTATGCATTGTGAAGCACGTCTCAGCACCGGCATCCAACAGGAAAAAACATTTTGCATTCATTGCTCTTAGCAGTTGAGCTGGTTCAGAGTCTGACTGGCCGTCTTGTAGGGTTTTCCCTGCCTGGTAAAACGACTTGGCTGTTTTCTGACCAGCTTGGGGGAATTTGAATGCCTCAATGTCTTTTTTGCATATGGCATTTGAATTTCAACAGTGACTTTTCCTTGCAGGAAGATTCAGAATAAGGGCAGTTGAGTCTTTAAAGTCACAATGAAATGAAAAATGACTTTTTCACCTCGTTACTCATTTTCCATGTCATAATATACACCTAATTAACAATAAATGCCAAAAATGTACAACATCATATCAAAATCCCATTTACTCTTACTGGACTTCTCTTACAGAAGCAAGATGCTCTCAAGATGCAGCTTCATATATAGACTATGCCAGTGGTTCCCAATCCAGTCCTTAAGTACCCCCAGGTTTTAGCTCCAGCTCTTCTCAGGCACACCTGAACCAATTAAGGTATCATGAAAACGTGAAGCCTCTAATTGGTTCAGGTGTGCCTGAGTAGTGCTGGAGCTAAAACCTGCAGGACAGGGGCTCCTTGAGGACTGGATTGGGATCCACTGGCCTATGTAACTTTTCTTCTCTGGGCAGGAAGTGTATTGTTAGCCCCGCCCCCATCCCCCTCAGTTGGTCAAGTTCCCGCCCCTAATCTTGATGAGCTGTCTACCTTGAAGTAGCATCTATCTTGACAATGAGGTAAGTGGCATCCGTAAAGCCTCCACAGATGTTGAAGCAGCCAACGGATGTTCACCAAGTTCTTAACGTTTAGCTCCAATGTTTCTTCTGTGACTTCCTGCTCTGTGGCCACTAGCCTCATCTTGGTAGCCAACCAGCTGGACAGCTGGACACGCCCATAAGACACGCCCATATCCAATGGTACACGGCCCTAAAAATCCCAACATCATTGGCAAGCCAATTTCAGGCAAAGGGGGGATTTAGGCATAAACACAGACACTAAAACACCAATAAATCACCAGGATTTCTTCTACATCATCAGTCTAATAGTTGCTTATCCATCCCTGCAGACGGGGGCCAACCTTCTGAAGGGCCAAATTCACACAGACACTGTTGGTCCACAAAGCAGATCAACAGAGATATTAACAGAATTATGGCCGCCAGAGCTGCCAACTGATTGGTGGAAGGAGCCAAACTCATGAGGTGGATTACTGAAGTATCATCTGTTACACAACAGTAGGCACATCGCCCCCACCAGTGATGCAGTCCCCCTCTGAGCCAATCAGTAACAAATAGGTCACCTTGTTTTGACCTGTAATTGTAGCGCCCCCTTGGGCCAATCAGCATCACTTTCAAAATGCAGGAACTCAGTGGTGTGATGCTTCATTTGCTCAAGTCTCATCAAAATCACATCAGTCTGACATCATGATGCTAAAGACAGATGAACGATGATGAACTATAGACAAATTCATTCAACAGTCTTATCCTTTCGGCCACAGAGCGGTTGGGGATTAAGGGCCTTGCTCAAGGGCACCTCAATACCAGTTACAGAAGGATGGGGGAGGATTCAAACCAGCAACCTCCTGGTCACAAGCGGCTTTTTTTTTTATCTGTGAAATACTGTTTTTGACTCTCCATCCTTTGTCTCTCAGCCTCACTGTGGTGTTCTTCACTGTGGTGTTCCTCACTGTGGTGTTCCTCACTGCTCTTCCCAGAGATCACCTGTCAATCAAACAGTGTGTCCAGTACTGTGACGTCTTTCTCCTTGGATTTTCTGTTGATGGAGTTTGAGTTTCTGTAGGTGGCGCTCTTTTCTGTGTCTGTTCAGTCATGGTGGCTATCGCTGTTCTTCTTCTGTTGAAATGTAAAACGCATCACTTCCTCCAGAGGGTTTCTCCCAGGAAAGACCTACCTGACACCGGGTGTTGAGAACAGCAGATGGAGAAGCTTCCTGACCTGGTAGAGGTTGATCACTGTTGAGGTCCAGAGATCAGAGAGAGGAGCAGAACTTCTAGATGTAAAAGTCTCCTTTACAGGAAACTGTGCTTCATGTTATTTTCACACATTACAGATCATTTCTGCTGGTTTGTGTAATTTCCATAGTGGTGCAGCATTATCTATGTGCTATGTCAGCTGTCAACAACGGAAGAAAACACTAACTGCAGAAATTGGTTTTGCATGACCACAACCACCAACATGAACTCAAATTCATTCTATTTTCAGAAAGCTTTTCTGCAGAGCCCATCTTCACAGATTAGTCTGGTGCTACGGGGAAACACAAACACCTTTTCTTTTAGAAATATTTGGCATGAAAACGGTCATTAAGGATATTTACATTGATATTTTAGGCATTCATCTGGTGCTCTCATCCAGAAAGACTCAAGTCCTACATCAGCAACAGTACAAGACACTAACAGTAAGGAGCTCAAAGTTTTTATCTTCACATAACTTACCCCAGTTTGACGTGACTCATGATGACGTATGCTACCAATTACGTTTTATATATTTCAGTTGTATTTTCTGTGTTTGTAATGGCATTTCTGATTATTTACTTTTGTGCCGTTGTGTCTGAATACCATTTTGTAGCTGAAACTTTCAATACTAAAAGAAAACAGATTAAATGGGATTGGTAAAAATGTGAATTGATTCAACAAGATCACCCTCACGGTACTTATATTTGCTAGTCATGTGTATTATTGTGTGTGCTATTATCCAGTTATGGTCCATGATCTTAGCCCACAGCCCAGTCCGCCCGTGAGGAGAGACCAAGCCAAACGCCTATCAGAAATCTGCCAGTTGAATGCTGCTTTCTCGTCAGAAAAGGGGAAACATAACTCAACGCTTTTCCAAATTGTCGCGGGTCTTCTGCTACAATCGGCATATAGACGACCCACCAAGCAACACTTCACTTCAATAAAATCTCAAGTTTTACGATTGATTCCCATGGCTCGCTGCCGCCCACCACAGTGTGTTTTGGTGGAAGACACTGTGGCTATAACCGTCAAACCAATTATAAAAACTGCAATTTGATTGAATAAATGCTGCTTGGTGTATTGGATGCATGCCGAATTGAGGAGTAGTTCCTATCCCGTCGTAAAAGACCGTGGTTTGTGTTCTGCCAGGTATGCACCTTTGGCAGACAGCAAGGCAACATTACTCCGATAGACTTCTGAATGGACTTTGGCATGAAGTCCTCTTGGGAAAAGAGGAACGGCACGTATCGCGGCTAGCTAACCCCACCCAGCTGCGCTAACTTAGCCTTCTACGAACGAGGTCATCGGCTGTAGGGTACAGACAGCGACCGAGGGATGGTTTCAGTGCAGCATATTTACTCTTGCCAGGTCGGCGCATCTCTCCCGCCCAGACAATGCAGAAAACGCACAAATACCCCGCTCAGGCCGCAGCAGCTCGGCTAGCATTAGCAAAGTGCGTGAGAGTGAATGCTAACTAGCTGTTAGCTGTGCTAGCCTAGCCGTCATACCTGGTGCCCGCCTTGTCCCCCATCTCCTCGGCAGGCGTACGGCAGAACGATCCCAACGAAATGAGCCCGGAACCGAGTGTCTCGTCCTGAAGCGTCGTTGTCAGAGCGCGCTGCTCATCCGGTCATCCACATCTGAGCGGCGCTAACGACTGAGTATGCTAATTTGATTTAGCGCCGCCTCGGCTCCTGGCTTCCGCAAAGGCAGAAACAGTCGGTGGTGTTGTCAGCGGCGGGGTCACGTTGCGCAACACGGAGGCTCGCGGCATGACAACATGAAGCATTAGTGTTAAATGTTAAAAGACAGATGATTCACGAGCAGGAAGGATGACGCACTTGATCTGACACTCATGTCAGGCAGCTGGGCTTCTGCTCCACGCGCAAATATAATCACATTTAGCAGAAATTATTGATCATCACAACCAGCAGCATCGCCCTGTACACATGCTGGACTCATATTCTCATTGTCCTCTCCTTTAATAAATATATATACACACTTAATACTTTCTGGTATATTCTCACATCGTCTCTTCATCTCAGTAAGTTCTGTTATTTTATCATATGTCACCATGTTCTACTGTTAAACTGACAGTTGTGGGTTTATGAGCCTTTTTTGCTTTATTCCTGCTTAGATTTCCTTTGTTACTGCTGCTGCACCGGCCCAAGTTTCATCCCAACTCATCGTCATCATGCTCCAATGGCCACTGTGCTTGTAGGTCTTGTAGTGAAAAAAAGACTTTGTGTAAAGAGATAAAAATATACACACAAAAGGATGAAAGTATCATTTTTCAATATGGGATCGGGAAACTACAATCACAGTTGTGTCGGCTGCTGAGCAGCCTCACCAGGAGGCCATGATGATGATAAATGATAACTGTGGTAATATGATGAGAATGTGAAATGTGTTCTCCTCTCGCAGTCAAATATCAGAGATCACTGGTTAGGTTAGTCAGTTAGTGGTTTCATACTTGGTTGAGGGTTTGACCAATGTGAGTTTTTGACGGCTGATACTGATATTTTTGGATTGAAGCTGACAATACACAACATTTTGTGCTGACGGTGGTGGTAGGCCTGATCACTAACAACGATGAGAAGGCCTACCTGGACGAGGTGGAGGACCTGTCACTGTGGTGCCAGGCTAACAGACTCGCCCTGAACGTCTACAAGACCAAAGAGCTGGTTGTGGACTTGAGAAGGAAGCAGCAGAAGACCTACACCCCCCTCAGGATCAACGGGGCCCCAGTGGAGAGGGTGAGCAGCCTCAAGTATCTTGGTGTGCACATTTCAGAGGACCTGACATGGACATCACACACCAACACTGTGGTGAAGAAGGGGAGACAACGCCTTTACCACCTCAGACAGCTGAGGAAGTTCAGTCTCTCCCCTCAGATGCAGAAAACCTTCTGGATCTGCAGCAACTGCTCCTCTCAGGACCGCAAAGCCTTGCAGAGGGTGGTACGGTCAGCTGAGTGGACCACCAGGACAACACTCCCCACCCTGCAGGACATTTACACCAGGCGGTGCAGGACCAGGGCCAAGAGGATCACCAT
>OOFE01049270.1:0-19939 GCA_900323365.1 Monocentris japonica
GTGCACTGTGTGTTCTGACACCTTTCTATCATAGCCAGCATTAACTTTTTCAGCAGTTTGTGCTACAGTAGCTCTTCTGTGGGATCAGACCAGACGGGCTAGCCTTCACTCCCCATGCGCATCAATGAGCCTTGGGTGCCCATGACCCTGTCTCCGGTTCACCGGTTGTCCTTCCTTGGACCACTTTTGGTTGGTACTAACCACTGCATACCGGGAACACCCCACAAGACCTGTCATTTTGGAGATGCTCTGACCCAGTCATCTAGCCATCACAATTTGGCCCTTGTCAAAGTCGTTCAGATCCTTACTCTTGCCTATTTTTCCTGCTTCCAACACATCAACTTCAAGAACTGACTGTTCACTTGCTTCCCAATATATCCCACCCCTTGACAGGTGCCATTGTAACGAGATAATCAGTGTTATTCACTTCACCTGTCAGTAGTTTTAATGTTGTGGCTGATCGGTGTATGTGAATAGGATATGCATTGCATTTACACTTTGTTGTTGATGTCACACCCCAGCTCACTTTAATCGAAAATGTTTTACAGTACCATTATGTTTTTATGGGTGGCTCCAGTGGGAATAACAACAACTCTGAGCAGAAACCCCCACAAAACACAATGCTGACGAATGGAGTATGACAGTTGAAGAAGAAAAATGTTCTGCACTCAGAAAACTGTTCAAACACTTAATTTCCAAATTTTTCTATTTATATATAAAAATTGTGCACAGCAGAGACCTTGTGGCACTTAGGCTCCCGAACGCTGTTTTATGAGCACACACTATTTTTCTTTTTCAACTGGCTGGAATGAGAATCAAACCCCCGAACCCTGGCAATGTTAGAGCCCAAATCAACCCATTGAGCTACTCAGGGCCACTATGCATTACGTATTTAGTGTTACCAAGATGGATGCCATCCTCTTTTACCCTGTCTAAATCTAGAGGTCCCCCACAATAAAACTGTGGATCAGTCTGTGTCTGTTTGTTCATCCATCTGTCACACATGATATCTCAGACACCACCGATCTGATTTTGACAAAACCAGGGGAGATTATGCATCTCAAAATGTATTTGTATTGTTCCATAACACACTTTGACCTTTTAATATTTGTATAACCTGTTGGTTTCCCACCCAGTCTTAACTACATAATCACACTCATTAAAACCAGTCCAGTTGCAAGGAAGCATTAACCTGTAGAATGCTGGTCCTCTGACATACCAGTATGCTACTGTTTTGCACTATAATCTTCATTTAGCTGTAAGAGACTGTTACAAATAATACTGCTTATTTGTTTGTCTACTTCGATTGCCTTGGTCGTCCCTGCACATCCGCTTACTCTATACTATGCACTATATTCTATCAATGTTTCTTTTATATTTCCTTGTTATCTGTGAGTGATTAAATAAAAATGATGATTTCAAAAGGTACAGTCCACTGAGTTACGGCTCCACTTCAGTTAGAGAGGGAGAGAGAGGGACTGCATCATTTTTGGGGGATGACTGTTGCCTTCAAACTTTATTTACACCTTTACCCTGCATATCTGACCTGAGAAAGTAAGCGATTGACCGGGGGTGGGGGCTACTGTTTGGAGAGGAAAGTACCTAAAGCATAAGTCTGGACTTGCATGTCCCTTACAATCCCACACTCCACCCATGCACATTATACTACAGAGGATGTTTCACTACCGTTTCACTCTGACCAACAATTACATAAGCCGTTCTCAAAAAGGGAGGAGGCCTCCACCCTGCAAAACAAAACACTCACTGACCAGTCAAGATTTCTCAAACAAAGTCAAAGTAATCCCACTCTTTGTTCCATTTGTTCTAATGGATGCATGCATTTGATATTATTATCTAATTACATATATTAAAGGACTATTAAAGGTGTTCATTTTTAATAGCTGTTTTAACTTCTGAATGCAGCTTAAATAAACTTTCATTTAATTTGGTTTGACTTGCAAGTGCACATGAAAGTGCATAACTATTATACAGTATGTTGTTCTAATTTATAAGGAAGTCTGAAATTTGTCCGTCACTGATATATCAAAACACATCAGGTCAGTTTCACAATGTGAGTTTATACAAACCGCAGTGACCGGGTGAGGGGAGGTTCAATCAAGGACGCTGCGTCTAGATTCATTTTGCATATACCCAAGTAAACATTCACACAATGCAATCACCAATAAAAGGCAACATTCGTACTATTAATACAAGGAGGTGTTCTCTTCAAAATTGGATGGCCTTAGTTCACATTCCACGGCTCTATCATACAAGCTGGGTTTGCCCACTAGGCACAATGGTTACTATTGGATTCAAAATTTCACTAGACAATTCAGTTTGGGCCACATAAGTTTTTAGAATATAGCAGAATCATTGGCTGCACTCTGGCAACCTTCCAAACTATAAATTTGAACTGACAGACTAACCAGCCACAGACAAAATGTACCAGCATTTGGCTGGTGGCTAATATTAATTTCAGGTCCTGCACTGAAGCCATTATGTTGATAATCCTCCATAGAATAGACATAATTCAATTCCGTTCAACAACCTTTATTCAAACAAGGAGAAGGTCAATCAAGGTATGAGCAGATGTTGTAGGTTCACAGGTCATTGTCTTAGCATTGTTGTCATTCTGGCAGCCACCTGTACTAGCAACCCTGCAGCTGAGATATGAGCCAGTACAGTGCCAGGGACTTTCCAGGGCCCAGCGTGTGTTTGTGTCAGTGTATGTGTGTGTGTGGGTGGGTGTGTGCGCGCCTGCGTGCGTATGCAAGTGTGTGTGTGAATTTTATTGATAGATGTTCTGACAGCATACAGGCAAGTGTGTACTTGCGTGTCTGCATTTGTGTGTATGTGTGTGTATAAAGGGCACTGTGTGCAGACAGACAACATGACTGTGGTGTGAATAAGACCACACTGCAACAAGTCTCACCAGACATGCAATGGACCTTTTGCAGAAGACATTCATTTGCATGACACCAGTCAGTGCCACCTCTTGAATCCAAAACATAAATGAATAATACATACTGTAGCAGTGAGCACAAAATACAATCATAGAGGTGGTGAGATGTTTGAATGGTAGTCGTGAGCAAAGTAGTGTGCGTATTTGTGCTTGTGTGTCTGAGTCAGAGGGGGGATGGAGGCATGGGGTGGAGGGTATCCACATCCACAATTTTTTGTATTTCTGGGGCTGGGGATCTCTGGATGCGATTATTTGTGATGCCATCAAGGATGTTTCAGGGGGGAGGTATATGATATGGTAGGATACGTAAACTCTTCATTGCAAAGTTGAAAATGTCAGAATATCACAATAAACTATGCATAGCAAAAGACAGTAACCTGACGCTCTGCAGACCCAAACTTTACCAATCAAGATATTCTACTCCATTTTACCCCCAAAAGGGAAACGGTAAAACATCTTATCTCATCTCTAAAATGACAATGCGTGGTGGCCATCGAGGCTTTGTCTCAGAGTAGACAGGCTCTCAGTGTTTTTAAGCTATAGCCCTGAGAGGAAGCAGGGGCTAGGGGGTGAGACAAGAGACCAAGCTGTGCTGGAAATCCCCTTCCCTCAGCAGGCCTGCCTAGTCTGAGACACACAGGGCCCCACTGAGGCCCACGGCGCAGGGGCTGCTGCTATTCTCATTATCCTCCTTCTCTCTGTCTTTCTGTCTCACTTTACTTCTCTTTCTGTCTCTTTTCCTCTTCACATCTCTGTTTTTATGTCCGTCTCCATTCATATTATTGTGTCCCTCTGTCTAACCACAGAGGAGTAGGCGCAAGCTGCATTGCTCTTTGGTCTTTTCAAAGTGAATTGTTCTGCAGCTTGGAGAAAATAGATTTTAGAGATGCAACATGGGACTGGCCTGGCTGCAAGGATCTTTTATAATAACCAACTTATTTCAATAGGCAACAAGGTATAAAATAGTTGTTCTGCAAACGTGCATGCATGAATATTATTTGCAATGAGTAACGTGCCATCCATATTGGACGTGAGTGATTAAACCGTGTGTCTGTCTTGATGAATCATAAAATAGACATCAGCACATATGGCAGTCAGGTGTGGCACAGTGTTGGGATGTGTGGTTAGACTTCAACCTTTTAGTGAATCAGAAGAGGCAACGCTTGCTAAACTGGTCTCCCCAGTACAGCAAGCGTTCCATGCCCCCACCCACACCAAAAGCCTCTCTTGTCCCACAAATATTTCAGGTATGCTGGAAGCAACTGACAACTATCAACCAGCATGTGGACACACAGGCTTGGGGATCTGCACATGAGAATGCAAACACAATTTCAGACTCACCCTTTCATGCATACTACGCTGAGTGCACACATGTGTGTAAACACGCACATGCACACGTGCACACGCACACACATTTGAAACACTAAGTGCCAAGGAATGGCATTGTGAATCCTTAACTCTGGATTTTCCCTCTTAATCACTTATTACTCGATGACTGATGTGTGTCTCACAGTCTCCCAAAAGGAAGCTGTTCAAACTGATAAACTCTGATAAACTCTGCTACCACCACTGCCACAGCCAGGCTATCTCTTGGTTGCGTGCAGAAGAGACAAGATCACAAAACGATACATATATCCAATTTGAAAAAAAAAAAAGATTTCATCAAATAATATATTTTCCATCCACAAAAAGTATACTATTTCATTGGAGAAGATCTTAAGAGGGCTTGTAATATTGTCATAGGTGATTTTTTTTTTCAAATTTTGAAATATTTTGAACAAATAAAAAAAAACATGTACTATGACATAAATTTGCATTGGCCTGGACCACATTGTTTCCATTTGAACCATTCCTCCTGTTAAAATGCAATACTGACCTCTAGTGGATTCACAGGAGACTGCTCAAGTGACATTATTTGGAGTCTTGTAATAATAAAGCGACACTGGATAGCAGCTTAGCCAATTGTAACATAAACAGAGTAGAACATTAATTGGACAAATGCTAAACAATATTACTTTGCTTTAAGATATATGTAGTAGATTGCTTGAAAATAGATAGCCAAATAGAATTACTAGAGATATCTACTGATATAGCCTAAACAATAAATGTGTATGGGTTGATATAGATACAAAAGCACTATCTGGGTACATGTGGGGTACAGCTAACTCACTAGCATTGTTTCCAGTTTCCTTCTGTACCTGTTAAATACAAACTGATTTCCAGTCTGTCTTATAGGTTATTATATAGGTATTATATATACATATAGGTATTATATATACAGGTATTATATATACATATAGGTTATTAATCCTCACCATTTTACATTCTGTTGACCACGGACATTGACATGGATAACATCATAACAGTTTAACACATGAAACAGACTTTTAGATTTGGTTCACCAACTCATTCCAACTGATTCCATACATTGCACACAGGACAGCCTTCTGTTTTACTTTACTACTGAATGAATTATTGGCAGCGTGGTGGCATAGTGAGCAGGGATGCCGTCCTTCCACCAGGGTTTAAGCCACTGGGTCAGCAAGCATCCATGCTGCTGAAGTGTCCTTGAGCAAGACACGGAATCCCTACCAGCTCCAGGGGCTGCTCTGTAGCTGACCCTATACTCTCTGTGGAGGGGGGAAGCAAAAAGGGAATGTCCCTTCTGGGCTCAATAAAGTATCACATTGTTACGTTATTATTATTGTTCCCCCTACTCAACCCAACCAAATCCCACCTGTTAGTATAACCTGATACCTTATACTATATGGCAGAATTTGTGAACACACAACTCTTTAAAACGCTTCAAAAATCTATTCACAAAAAATGGATGCAATCAGAAAAGCAAATCCCATTTTGAGGCTTTGAATATGTACATAAATGAATGAAAATCTAATTAATAAATCATCAAGACGAAAACAGCCAGGAGCTGTTTTTCAAGGATTTGAAAAGTCTCTCTCAATTACGTTTGGAAAAACACTGTAACTTGGCCTTGCCTTGAGGCTAATATCTCCATTTATTCAAAAACATTTATGTTTGATATCACAGATTCTAAACATAATTAGAGAATCTGCCCTCTCTATCTGTCTTGGGGCTCTTTTACTGGCATGGTGAATTATAGCCGATGTTGTATTACTCTGTGTGCACTTGGCTGTGCTGGCTGGCAGTGGGTGGTGTTGTCAGTCTTTCTGGAAGCTGCATAAGGCTGTCCTTGTGTGGCCAGGCTGTGGTATGGATTGACTTCACCAACACGCACAGCTGAGTATTAGAAATGAGCTGTCTCATCATGGCACTACCACTATGACCTAGTGTAAAATGTAGGCAAATCCACCGAATGGAGCATCATCTACTGAATGGGGATCTCAGTATAGTAAACAAAAACATTTTCAAATGTAGGAAAAAAACATGAAGAGCACAGGCTTTACTTTCATATCTTGCTACTGATGTCTACGCTTAGGAGGCCTAGGAGGATGTTTAAATGTCTGGCATGGTAACACACCATAAGTAGCTCAAATATTTGAAGCAAGAATGATAAAACATATTGTTACATAACCACTGTAGTAATGGGTGTCACCATGGAAATGCAGCCATTGTATGAGGAAACCTCAACATGTGTGCTCTATTCTAGCCATACCGACTTCTCTGAGTCTGTTTATGTGCACTCCAGTATCATACTATTCCATCATTGCTTCCCATTTCTGAGTTGGAACATCATTGTTACCATCTATGTGACTAGTAGTGAGGCCATGACTATTCTGGATGTCGCGCTAGACCAGAGAAGCCCACTCTGATCTGAGAATGGCTACATTGTGGAGCAAGTTGACCTCAAACCGCTCTGGGTACAGAATGAAACAAGCTCTTTGTTATCAATGACAAAGACTGTCCCTCACATCACTCAAACTGTACCACCACTATGAGTCTTTCAACAGACAGGCAAGACAGCACGTCTGCCAACGTTGACTTGTGAAAGTAGGGGATATTTTCCAATTAGATCTATTTGTCCTGTTAATACCTATTAAAATGAACCTAAAAAATGGAGAACTTGCAGGAAACAGTCGAATGTTGGCAGCTATGAGGCAGATCAACTTTGGATGCACCAAGGAGTCTTAAGTAAAGTTTTTATTACTGGAAAACCACACAAGTGAAAAAGTTAAAGCGATAACTATGATTTTATTAACAGTTCTTTAGGGTGTTACCAAAACAATAGAAAAAACATTTAGAATAAGTGCTCAGTCAGTTCAATGAAATAAATACATAAATATTAAAAACTGTACCAAAACAATTAGAAATGCAAGTTTGTATTTCTTAATGCCAACTTAAAATGCTCCCTGCCAAAGGCTTAAATACCACATCTACTTTAATGACAATTTATGTCAGTTGTAGATAAGGCAGATGAAAAGAGCAACATAGAAAACCTAAATACTTTTTCATTCTTTCAACAAAATATCAGTCAGTCCCATGGTCCAGACGTGACAGCCAATGAGTCCATAAGGCTACATGGTGTCTGCTCAGTGCTTCCACAAAGACATTCAGTGCGATAGAAGCTTCATAGGCATTAATACAGAGAGCAAAGACAGAGGTGTGGGACATATTAATGTTGAAATGACCAGATTTGACCAGATTTGGGCAAGTAGCTGTTGACTATACTTCAAAAATGTGAAATTTTGAGGGTGCTCAAGCATCTATTAAGTTGAATCAAGGGCTATTATTACAAATCATCTCCACATATATATTAGGTCTAGGTCTGGCACTGAGTTGGCTGTGTTGGTGATTTAGGCACAGTGTCCGGTCCATCAGAGGCACAGGGGAGGAACATTAAACTTTCACTCCACAGACAACATTTAAGTCTGGATGGCTGCTTGTAGCAACTGATAATAACTCCCGGATAATGTAATAATTGCCCAGCATGTAATAAAATGCCCCTTTAAATGGGTCAACAATGTAATAAAACCTGTTAATGTAATAAATTGCCAGATAACGTATTAATACCTTCAGCCTGATACTGGTATTGTTTTTTTGTTAATAATTTATAGGGTCTCAAGATGTTGCTACATTATCTGGCAATTGATTGCATTATCAACTGCTACACTGCTGCAGAGGGACACTTGGTAGACAACAAAGTAGATTCTTGTCTCTGCCATGCAACCAAAAACAGTAGCACTGCCCATCTAACGTCACACAAAACCAAACAGTGCTTGGTGAAACAAGATGGTGTTCCATCTTTAACAAGTAAAAAACAGATATGAAAGTGTGAACGTCCATTTCTGGGGATGGCTAGGTTGCTGTGACAATTGCGGGGACTCTGATGGTTGCCGAAGGTGCCTGACTTTCATTCTCAATCTGATAGGTCACCTCAGGATGGGAGGCGGGGACATCGGGCAGGTCTGTCATGGTGATTGGCTCGTCCTCATCTTCCTGGGATTGTAATTGCTCAAAGGATCGTTCTGCCTCTTCTGACAAGCGGTTCTCCTCGTTCTCTTCTTCCTTCTGATGCAAGGAGATCAAGAGGAATTGTGTTCAGCCGGTTAACAAATACTCAACACCCAGAGTATGTTCAGTCTGAGACGCATGCAAAAACAATAACACGCATTATATGTACTACCAGAGAACCAAGCACTTGGACATGATCACATACCTCTTTCTTCATCCTGTAATATTCATCAATGGCATACTGATATTTGGCTGATGTTATGCCGAAGAGGGAGGCCATCCTTTCCCCCAGGTAGTCACAAGCTGGAAGACAAACGTGAGAAGGTGCAAATGGGAAAATCAGATAATGGATACAGTCGATGCAATACAAGCCTACAGAAACATGTTGTCCTCCACAAATGATGCAGCACCCTGTCTGGATCAATCAGTTACAGTTTCCATGACGTATGAGACAAATGTTTGGAAATTAAAATACAATTAGAAAGGTCTTTGTGAGAAACTGCATATCCTTGGTCCAAGTTCTCAGCTAATTGCTGCTCAAACCAGGCTGACTTTTAAATGTCAGATATTAATGGCAATGCGCATCAATCACTTAAATTTAATCCAACTTTTAGTAAATCTGCTTTCACTTTATCATAAGAAATTTGTGTGTAGAATGTTTTCATGAATGAGGCCCCCCAGTATTTAGACAGTGACCTGATCAAACAGGTATTGAAGCTACATGCTAACATTTCTCCAACTGACCTGAGATGGTGGATGTAGCGGCTCTCCACATGTAGAACCAGAAGTATGGACCCCAGGTCATCTTCGACTGCAAGAAAAAACAGCCAAGATGGTGTTGGTCTGAACGTTTGAATGGAACAGTCAGAGAAGGATTAGATTCATGCAACATATATTCTTGCTTTTCTCCTTCATACATGCATGCATGCAAGGACTCATTTGAATCATTTATGTCAATGCCCAAACGCACACACACACACACACACATCCTTTATCCCTCTCACACCTCCTCCACCATCATTCCCCTCCCCTGCCACCCCCACACACATTCTCTCACACTAGCGCAGGCCTTCCCCATTCGTCCATGTTTCCTCACCCTCACCGCATCAACTGGGGGGGACAGGAGGTCTTTCTTCTCTGGCTCCTTGTCCTCGCCCTCCTCCTCGTCGGTGCTGTACTCCTCCATGGTCTCCCCGCTAGAGAAATGGATGATCCGACGAGGAGTCTTTTCCCTCTGCTGCTGCTGCTGCTGTTGCTGCTGCTCCTCTCGCCTCTCCAGCTCCCCCAGCTCCACACTCTCAAAGTCCTTGCCCAGGTTTGGGGTCTGAGGCTGACAAGACATTACAAGCAAATACAGAGAGGGTGTGTCATTATGGCATTTTTATTGGACTATCTCTTAAGGACATGAGTGCATCAAGATCAAAATGGACCACTGTGCAAAAGCACTGTTGAAAGGCTTGGTCTAATAAATATATAGGCCTAATTAACACAACAGACAGTTAGAAATTAACAGCAAATTAGCTTCATTAATCCACCATGCTCGCGATTCTGCGTATAGTACTGTACCTGCTGTTCAGAAAAAATAATTTCCATTTGCAGAGTAATATTACAATTAACCAGCTCGACACGACACAGCTGACAATTGGAGGAATGGCACAAGCTGGCTGGCTTTGAGTGACATAAGCCACATACTGTAAATACAGATTATTATTATATTAATGCGCACGGCTGGAAAACAGAGCTGAGAGCAACGTAACAACTTAGTCGTTTTACTTACCTGAACCAGATCCATGCCTTGGCCTATAGACACGTTAACGTTGGTGAGATATAGTGATATATCGGCCATTGTCTCTCTTTCCTTTGTATCTTTGGATGCTGCGCCCACAACGCCTCCACTCCTCACAGCCAAACCCGGAAGTGCCGTGCATCCTTGGACGTAACGTCAAGTGCGCGCCCGTGTGACAATGGGAGATTCTAATGAATTAGTATCTGATAATGATCAATTACTCATAAACCTTATAGCCCTGATGAAAAAATAGTATAATATTCCTGTACAATCCCTACAGCGACTTATAGTGTGTTTGTGGTACTCAATAGTAAGTTAAGGTGACTGTATCATAAGACTGCTTAATGGAATCTACTTTTTACATTTATATATTTATTTATTTACTTATTTATTTAATAATGTATTTATTTATCTAACGGTCTCTCCATTATGTTCCTATGATATTTCTACTCTATAACTTATGGTCGTGTTGTGATATTTACATAGTACCCTTAATATGTTGAAAGAAAAAAAAGACAAGTGCGTAAATCAAAGCTTAACTAAACTAAATGTAGTTTAGTTTAGTCATTTCAGTATCAGCAACGAGTCGTGCCATAAGAGAAGAGATGACTAGAAGAGCCTGAACCGTGAATTTACTTCTCCCCACCGTTAGATGTCAGTAGAGTTCCGGCTAATACCGAAAACTCACTCCGAGGCACTTGTGTGTGTCTGAGTGGGCAGTTTATTAATTGATAATGCACAGTCTGAATCCTCCACAGGTCTCAGGGAAACCCATATCTTTGCAAATGATATAATCTTGTAACCCTGTTTAGTTGCCTACCCTCGTGGAGAGTTGCAAATAACTGACAACTTGAAGAATTCATTCAAAGCCTCAAACAACACAACTAACACTAGGACCTGTGATGTCAAAGCTGGAGCTGCTCCTTAAACAATGTAGGAGTCTCATTTTGTGGACTCACACAATGTTTGCTTGAGTTTTAATAACTAAATCAGTTTCATTTTTAAACAGTGTTATCAGTTCTGAGCCAAAACATATATCCTTTTCCCAAGAAAATCCTTGTGCTCTCACAGTTACCTTTACCATCACCTACAGTTTGCTGGAATTGCTCAGAATCACAAATTGTACGTTTGTTCCAGTTTTTCATTGGCCAACTGACCAACAAAACATAATTGTTTGGAATCCTAACAAACACATGGAAACAAACTGAATCTTGTTTCCACTTTGGCTATAGGACTATAACTGGTAGAACCATAATTAGGTTACCAAAGTCACTGTGAGAAATAGAAAAATCCTAGTAGTACTACCAGATTGCATACATAACCACTCACAGAAAAACAACATCTTCATAAAAATAAATATCCATTTTGCTGCTCTCTATCGTCAATTGAAATAACAATAGTGATTCAACATATACCCACTTCATGAAAGCTTTTACATTTCTTGGTCTAAGCACCCAGTGTTGGGTAGGTGTTTCCCACAAAATAAAATCCTCTGGTGCGTAGGGAGTGATGTGTTTTATGTTTGTGGCTGCAGCAACAGCAGTTTGTTTGGAATAAATAGGAGAAGAACTGGGTAGTTAGCATGAGCAGCCACCGCGATAGCCACCTTGGCTGAACAGACAAAGAAAAGGCCGTTACCTGCAGGAACTCAAACTTCATCAACAGAAAATCTGAGGACACAAAGTTTGATTGTGATCTCTGGGAAGTGCAGTGCAAAAACACCACAGCAATGATGGTGTAGCACCAAAGATGTCACCCAAATCAAAATTGATAAACTCACAGATTACCACTTTAAAATCAAATGGTGATTATCAGGGAGACATTTGCAGAGATGCGAGAGAATGTCAGCAAAAATCTCCTAATCGACTCCATTATATGCAGGAGACAGTATTTCCCTGTCGTTGTCTTGATTGCATTCTCACCTTAAATTATCCACTCCATTATTCACTTGGAAGCAACCTGAAACCACCTCTGTCAGATGGGCCAGGGAGCTGTTGTTTCGTGCACATCTGATTTGATTGGAGTCTTCTCACCTCCGGGAATGAACCAAACTAAGAGGGTAAACAGTCTAGGATTTGATTCAGCTGCACCAAACAATGTGCTGTATGTGTGAAAGCATTCTCAACGGCAACAAGTTCATCTATTAGTAACATATAAATATATCAATTCATGAAATCAGTTGCATTCCCCTTTAAGCAGATCCACTATAATGGCTGTGGAATTACAGTGGTATGGGCGCGCATATTAGGATAGCTTGGAGTTATTACTCGTAAACCTTGAGCAAAGTTTATTCAGGTGCTGTGAGAGAGAGGAAGAGAGAGAAAGATTGAGAGTATTAAGTATTAAGAGTTGTGTGTATTGCATGCGGGTGACTGTGTGTAAATTTGGTTGTGTGTATGTGTGCAGTTGTGTGTTTTTGTGCAGTATATCTTTGTGTGACTCTCTGTTTCATGCTAAGCAGAGCATTCTCCCTGCTTTTAATGATGGCATCTGTCTTCCAGTGGTGTCCCTTCTCCACTCGCGATATGAGCTTTGCTGTCGGAGTGAATCAGCCCTCTCGCCGGCCCATTGCTTTTAAACAGTTATTGGCCAATATGGCCTTGCGCATCTGTTTCACTGAGACAGTAGTGTTGTTAACAGCTCTGCAAAACACAGCCAAAGATGTGGGAGGGCTTGCACTTTGAGAGGTGGTGAATCAATGACGACTGCAAAAACACTTGTATATTTTGCATGGTTGTATCCAAGTAACAAATAGGCACTCAATGGCCATGAGGTGGCGCCACGGCTGACAACCAAATGCAACCGTGTTCTTCTTCTTCCGTTCTCTTTTGATCATACATAGTGAGATACAGAGTGAATCATGGCTATGGACTTTTCTCCTGTTCAACTATTCATACAGTGTGATACTGTGTACTGCTGCTTAAGGTTAGTCATATTGAATGGCTGAAATACATGTCATGTCAGTACTTACACTTGTCATATAGTGAAACTCCTGTTGCCTGTAATGATGTCATATTAATCAAACACAAGAGCTACATTTTTGAGAGAGAATTCTCAAGAGGCAGGCCTTAAAAAAATTGGCATTAAAAGAAGGATTCAAAAGTTCTGCATTGGCAAGAGCCAGACAACCCAACTTATTCATGCAATAAGCTTAACTCTGTGGGACTCTGATCCAGTGCCCATTTCTAGACTTAAGATTTTGATTTAAAATATCTCAGCATGCTGGTTGCCAAATTGAGGAATCAAATGTAAATTAAAGAGCCTTTTAAACCTTAAGTTAGAGTAGAATGTGACAAGCCACGAGACCCTTCAAGGTAAGCATAGGCGAGCCTGACTTTCTGCATCACAGCAACTCAAAGGAAATGAGGTGGCATCTCTTAAGAGAGGGAGGGAGAGAATATTAAATACTATTTCACGGAATATTTGGGCTCCAGCTGTGCTGATAAAATAAGCTTTCATTGCTTATTCTGCTTTTGGGTGGGTTTTGCAAGAAATGTAACCATAGCGAAATGGAAACCTAAGAAGGACACAACAGTATCAGGTGTTCATAAGCCTTCAGCGATTTGTGGCATGCCTGCTGCACCAATTACATTTGCATTGTTAATGGAGCACAAACCATGGTGCAGAAAAAACAATCTAACCTACCATGGTGTGTGTGTGTGTTTATGTGTGTGTCTGCAAATATGAGTGCCTAGGCGTGTATGGACTTGCACTCAGCAACATCTAGAGCTTGTCTCAAAAGAGGTGCACATGAAGCATCTGTGTGTAGCTACATGAGTGTTCACGTGTATGAACATGTAAGTGTGTTTGCATTCATCAACACCCAGTATTCACTTGAAAAAACAATTTAAGCCTCTTTGCATCCTAACAGCTATCTCTGACTCTTTATCTGCTCTTATCAATTCCCTTCTGATGGAAACTCTACCTATCACAGAAATTCATTTGCCCATGTTTGCCTTCCCAGTCTCGACATCAAAACATCCAGGTATCTCAGGGTCTCAGTGTTTGTATAGGCATATTAAAGCAGCTCATTGCAACTGCATCAACAGAGCAAAAAGACAAGGTTATAATGAGAAAGACATATACTGTGAGTGAGGAAAAACTCATTCCTATACAATTTGAAGTCAGCTTCATGCACTTTGAATATTTCTAGATCAGTATATTACCAAACACTTTGACTCAAAATATCTTCCTCTCTGAGGTCAAACTTAAATACGTTTGATCTATACCCTCACTCCTGAATGAGTTATTCAATATGTTCCAGACAGACATTTATTAATATAAGTGAAATGTATAATACCTTTCAGAGGCACAGTACATTTCCAGACAGAAATTATTTTCACAATTGGTGAAGCTGGGCCAAAAAGTACCAAAGTGTGGAACTGCATGTGGACCATTTATATCTTTTACAGCATTTCCAGTCGAGTGGGTGCTGGGCGGCAGGTTGGCCTAGCAGTTAGAGAGACCAACCCATCACCAGAGGGTCGCTGGCTCAATCCCCAGCACCACCAGGAGGGTGTATTCCAGCTGTGAGCTGGTGATTGAAAAATGATTGGTGCCACAGCTGCTTTGCCCACCAACACTGCCAAAGTGCCCTTGAGCAAGGCACTTAACCCCCAACTGCTCCAGGCATGCTGTCCAGTAGCTGACGCCTGCGCTGTCCTCTGACCTGAAAAAGTGCATGTGTGTGTGGGGTGATGTGTGTATCTAGTCTGAGGTACGCGAAGAAACAAATTCACTGCATGCATACGTGTGTTAGTGCCAAATAAAGTTGATTCATCAACCAGTTCTTCTTCTCTACACACTCAGCTGCCCCATTGTTTTTTGAAAATTGTAATTAACCATCAAAATCAATTTGATTGATTTGGATATGCTTTAACCATATGCAAGAGCACCATAGTGAATATATGAATAGAAAACAATTATTTTAAATCACATTAAAAATTGGGTTTTTTCAAATTTGGGCACTTGCAGCTTCAAAATGCAATGCTCCAATCTATTAGCAAACACATCCGTCTTATTCTAAATAATTTGTTGGTTGTGGATTTCTTGTCTCTGGTTAAATGCATTCACAGATGAATTCACAAGGTCAACCTATTATTTTTTTCATTTTGCGTGTCGATGTCAAGAGAAAGATTAAGCTTGTCATGTTGGAATTCATGAAATATGAGAGTGAGGCACCAAATGCGCAGGAGCCGAAACTGATAGTGACATTCTCCATAAAATGGATTTCACCAGCCTGATCAAGGTCTTTGCAGCCAACACATCTGAAGGTAATCACATATATTTTGGTCTTGCTATATCTTTCATCTTAATCACTGCTGTTGGTATCATATGGTGGGTGGAAAAGAGTTGTTAGGATAATAGTGCACACCATTTCTGTTGGCTGTTCTGCTTTGAAGGGATTCTGTTTATTATTTTCACTCTGGTATACTTTGTAAATTCAGTCTGTGATATATACATTTGATTCCTTACATAGACAAGATGATGCTTGCTGTACAATTGTGTGCTATTAATCATGAATGTGGCTGTTAATTCATTCTCTCATTCATTTATTTGTTATGGTAGATAATTGCATTGGTAGGGACCAACAAACAAACAAACATTGCACCAGTGGGCCTAGTAGGACCATTTTTGTGTCAATATTTGCATTTGGCATCAGTGTGTCTTTGCATGTACATGCAAAAACTTTGGCGTGAGAAAGAGGGAGAGAGGGAGAGAGGGAGAGAGGGAGCGAGAGCGAGGGAAAGAGAGAGATCCATCCTTTCACCATTCTGGTTTCTGATGTCTACAGATTCAGAGCACTCCACTGATCTGAACATGCTGGTTCTTCCTGAGACAGGTTGGAAGACTTGACTGTATTCTGTCAGAACATCTATCAGTGAAGTAGTTCACACACATACACACACACACACACACACACACACACACACAAACTCAGAAGCAAACACAGACACATACACGTGTCTGTATGCATGCTCACACACATTCACAAAGACACACACACATATACACATTCACACACACACACACACCCCAGACACAAAGATGATGATGAATTGCACACATCAATGTTTCCATCTTCTGCTCGCTAGGCCTGCTTACAGAGGGGCCTCTGCTGTTCCCCTCACGCTGCTGTGTCACGCCCATGAAAATGACTTACATTATAATGATTCATATGATGGGACAAGTGTGTGAAGTAGGAATTTTGCAAAATGTTGGAAATTTTCCACAAGGGAAACATGGGAAAAGGTAGAAGGAAACTCAAAGCAGATGAGGAGACTTTAGAATGATTTATGCTCTAAACTTGGCATCCAAGGCTGGAGCATCCTCTACTGCAGACTCTCTCTCGGGCATCCTTGAGAAGTTGGGACCGTTTTTGAGGGCGGGTAGAAACTGACACAGTCCACAGTGATTGGTGGATGAAAGAGTGACCTGAAAAGTAGGTGGAAAGGGAACTGTAGTTTAAAAACAATGTTCTCTTTATATGAATTCACATTCAGCAGTGAGCCTGTACCACAACAAGTAGAGAGGATCTGGTAAATCTTCTAATGACAGATCCCACATTTCTGTAGCTATGTTGAGGATCTGTTTATTGGCCTGTGGTGACAGCACATCCTCAACATTACTGACGTTTTGTAAGCTCAACAATTTTACTTGGTTTTGTTTTTTTCATTCCGCTTTTCATCATCATTCAATTCAATTTAGCATTTTTTAAAATGTATTTATTTAAGGTGACTGGCCATGTTGTTATTTGTTACAGATTATTGATGGCTATTGTTGATTATTTCGTTTTGTCTATTAACGCCAGCAAAAGTTTGCCAATTCATGTAAACAAATTCTTTCACAAAAACCTTTATCACAATGACAAATGCCAAAAAATTATTCTCAAAGCTAAAAGCACAATTCTTTTGGCTGGGGCTCTTTTTTCCTTTTTATTCAAACAATGCACAGCAAGCAAACATGTCACCCAAAGGCGAACCTTGGTAGCCTCTGCATGTAAGAGAGCTCAGTGAGTTGTTTACCTCCCAACCTCTCAGCCTATGAGAGGTTGAAAACCTCTTTTACGATGGAGAGACTCAGGGTGAGAAGAGGTTACAAACAAAGGCCTCACAGTTCAAGGGCCTGGAATTGAGGCCAGAGAAATGTTGTTGTCACTGGCCAACCACAGCAATGTTGTTAGCTGTGTCATTTTGCTGTCCTGTCCCTGTTATGGATGGATAGTGGTGAACCTCAGAGGAGGTTTGTGTGTGTATAGATGTGTGTGTGTGCCTGTGCAGATGTGGTACAAGAAATTGTCTATGCTTGTGCACGTGCACTCACACCCATAAATGTTTGCGTCAGTCTGTGTATGCCTCTCGGCATGTGTGTGTACAAATGAACGTGTGGGCACGCTGCGTTCCTCTAGAGGCAGGATGCCGTTTCCACATCCCTCTCTGCCTATAATTAGACGTCCTGATAAAACACCGGTTTGCTGGTGCTTGCAGGATCAAACAGTGATGAGCAGGCAGCTCTCTTCACAGCACACTGCAGACGCCAGGTGGCTGTCCTTGAGTTGAGTGCTACAGTGTATGCAGTAGACATCTGGAGGGCAATTCATCAGAAAAGGCTGATATTATATGATACCACTTTCGCAATCAAGATATGGGGTATTAATTATTATGGATGGTGTCCTCATGACTTGCCGTGATCTTTGATCTGCAGTGTTAAGGAGATTTTGTCGTTGTTTCCCATTTCAGCATTTTCAGTGTCTTAGCTCATTAAAGTGCAGTCATAACTGGCTGTCTGTTACAGTATGTGGATCTCTCCCTCTCTCTCTTAACCTGTCTCATTCTTCACTCTCTCCCTCTGCACACACACACACACACACACTGTCTACCCACACGACTCTATCTTAATCACTAGCAATTTAGTGGTAGAGTGTGAACTATTAAGCCTGTCAGCCATCAGCTCCCTCTATGACAGGACACTGAGAAGTGAGGAACAAATAATGGGGTTACCTTTAGGATTAAATGTGGTGGAGGTGGCACAGATTTGGTGCCTTGATTACACTTTTGTGTTTAAATGTCAAGTTATCCCTTTGGAAAGACCAAGGTCACCACGCTCTAGAATAGTTTGGTCTGAAATAGTGAACAATAACTAATGTGCCCTAGCTCCAGAGAGGAGAAAGAAGGGGTTTAGCCTGTCCAGCTCCATGGAGAATACATGACTTTGACTTTTGATGTTCTTTAATGAACCATTTGCTTGAAAAACAGAGTTAAAAGGACAAAGTGAATGCTGGCCCATCCTCTGTCATACCCTTAACACACACACACACACACACACACATAACCCATCAACCATGGCCATTGAATACATCACCGAAGAGAGAGAATACATGGGAAAAGACAGAAAAAGTGACTGTGACTTTTGGAGAGACTTCATAAGATAAATATAAATTTTTTAATTTGACTGATATTCCCCTGTAATAATGAAACAGCATGAAGGCAATTAGATTGTCTCCAAAAGTGTCACCATTGAGGTAGTGATTGGATACCAATTTCAGCAGCATTAGATAATATATTAGCCTTAAGGCATGCAGGCCCACAAATTAACCTTGAAATGATTAAAAATCGCAAAGCAATATTAGTTTTTAGTATAACTTCTAAACCATGCTGAAATCATTTCTCTCAAATTTGGATTTCTTTTTTCTCAAACTTTTACTTTCAGCGGTCACCGAGGCAGCTCCGCAATGACAACCAATATTGTCTACATCATTTATAACATTATAGCATGCAATGGCTGAAAGCTGCTGTGCTGAAATGACACATTTGGCTTCACGTAGTGGAAGCCTTTGTGCCAAAGAGAAACACTTACTGTAATTGTCATTAAAAGAGCAATGCTTCTCTTAACCCTTTGAAATCCTGTCTTCTGCACAAACTCTCTCTCTCTCTCTCTCTCTCTCTCTCTCTCTCTCTCGCTCTTTTAACAGGAAATAAGGAGACTGAGAGACAGAAAGGGACAGAGAGAGATAGAGCGTCAAATGAGCAGCGAAAAGAATTCACTAATCTGAGATAATCAGACTGGCAGTGTGTCCGTGGACTGAGGGTCAGGGAACAGATTCACAGACTGTGTGAGCCGCATGAGGATGAGGGGGAGAGAGGCCTTCATGTCTGGAGAGGAGGGAGCATGAGAGGAAGGGAGGACAGAGGTTATGAGGAGCATGGGAGGAGGAGGGGGCGGGCGAGGCAGGGTAAAGGTGGAGTTAGAGCACAGGGAGAGACTGATGAGAGGGGTGAGGTCTCTGGTTCTGCGTGGGTGGTTGTTGAATTCATCATAAGGGTCTGGCCATTGCCTCTTTGCTCACTAGCCAGTCAGCGCCTCACACGAGATATGAGTCCAAATATTCCTCTCCATCTTTACAGGCTGAATCCAGAACTGGTGACCCACTGTTGTCTCAATACTGACTTCATTTATGTCCTGATTTCTTGGATTGAAAACCTTTTTGTTTGCAAATTGCTTTATTGAGTTATTGATACAAGGACTGCCAGTGTTAGACAGCGAAACGTGATGCATTTTGAGGCAGTAAAAGATTTCATTTTGGTTATGTTTGTAACACAGTTTACCAAAATTTAACGAGCTTGTGTTTTGACTCAAAACTCAAACAAGTTCACCTGAATACACACGACCTAAATATCATACGACCAAATACATTCTGGACTGGGGCTTTAACTATGGCGCAGTACAGGGTCATGTCCACACACATACACACACACATACGC
>OOFE01049270.1:20138-57128 GCA_900323365.1 Monocentris japonica
ATTTCTTGGATTGAAAACCTTTTTGTTTGCAAATTGCTTTATTGAGTTATTGATACAAGGACTGCCAGTGTTAGACAGCGAAACGTGATGCATTTTGAGGCAGTAAAAGATTTCATTTTGGTTATGTTTGTAACACAGTGTTTGTGTCACAATTTACCAAAATTTAACGAGCTTGTGTTTTGAGTTATAATGATTCCACAAGTCAAACGCAAACAAGTTCACCTGAATACACACGACCTAAATATCATACGACCAAATACATTCTGGACTGGGGCTTTAACTATGGCGCAGTACAGGGTCATGTCCACACACATACACACACACATACGCATGCGCACACGCACACACACACACACACGCACACTGTCTTGTAAGCTTGCAAGAGTGAGTAGTGCCAATTTCCTATCAGAATATTTTCTCTCTAATCATGCTTCTTTCCAACTTTTGAGTGTGCCTATGCTTAGCCAAATGCGCCCTGCCATTCTGGGTAAAGGGAAATACAATACGCCCATAATACTGGAGTCCCCACACACATCCAGTAATCAGAAAAAGATTTGTAGGCCCAGGGAGGCTAGAAACAAAGGATCGAGTTTTCCCATTTGCTCTCTCAGTAGGAAATCTGTAATGTGAGGGTAAAGGGCTCGCTGGGCTCTTGTCTGATAAATCGGGGCATTGTGTGTTTACTGCATTGATGAAAAAAATCCTTTAAAGGGTTTAAGTTTTCACGCTGCTGAAGTCAATACAGATTCTCCATTGGGTGCAGGGACAGAATCTCGGCCTGTTTTTCTTCTCTCTGTTTCTTTTTCTCTGTTTCCTTTCCCTCTTGGTAACTCTTGCTCTCTGTGAAATTCTTTCTTTTTCTGCCTTTCGCACTGTCTCATTTTGCTTATCTCTCTCTTATTCACATACCCTTGCTGAGGGGCATCAATACTAGTCTGCAGTGGACAATTTATTATGACAGGGGAATAAAAATACAAACCTGACAATCACTTTGCTTCTAGATTGTCTCACGGATCAGAATTTATCTACAGTCTTGATTCCATCTTCTATTGGTATGTTCTCCACTGCTGGTTTTGCGCCTGTCTTAATCAATGAAATTCTGTGCCGACTCACGCTCCTTCTCTCCCATCTCTCTGTATACTTTAACATCCCCTTTTGATGTTTCAAACGTAATATCGTAAGGAAGGCACATGTTTGGTCGGTGCGTGTTTTGTTGCCCACATTTCATTTACTCAGGATGTTGGAAAGACTATTAAACAACAAACTGATTTAATGCCATCCAGACAAATCAATAAGACTGACAGGAGTCAATCAATTTATCATCATACCAAGATCAATTCAAGTTATGTAGAGAAAAAGACCAAACCTGGAGCGCAGCACTGCCTGATCTTTTCAGAAGACTTTATTTTCTGCACAGTACTTTCAAAATGACTTCTGTGTTTTGTGAAAATATGAAATGCAATTGCAGATCCAGTACTGAACAAAATGTTCGTTCCACTGCTCAGTACATCCACGGCTCATTTAAATCCCTCCTGACCGCTCATATATTCTTTGTGTCTTTCTATTTTCAAATCAATTTCCATCCCAACTCTGATAGTCATGTGGGACCGAAGTGCATGCTTCAGTTTGCATTGTTTTTTTTTATTTTGGCAACTGGTCACTTATTGAAAAATAATCAACAGTCTGTTTGTCCGCCAGTGTAATTACAGCAACACACATTCCCAAAGAAATGTGTGAATGGGAATGTGTGTTGCTGTAATTACACTGGCGGACATTCCCAAAGAAATGTGTGAATGGGATTTTTGGACAACAGAATGCAATGCATCTAGTGATGACGGATCCCTCCAAAACTGGTTAAGAAATACACGGACGACATGCATAGTGACTTTTGCTGCATATGAATTAAAAACCAAAAAAGATCTTGACCAATAGTTTTCAATGCAACATAACCCTGCTTGTATATCTGGGTTTTTCCTCCAGACCATATGTTCTACCAAGCCGTCCGTAACATGGTGCACGTGAGTGCGCCTCATGAGGTCCTTGAGGTTTACAACAAACTAACAGCCCTCTGACCTCCAGTTAGAATGAGGACTTTCCATCTCTGGACAAGTTACCCTTCGAAGCTCTCTCCTGTCACTGAAATGGCTAATGGCCCCCCTCCCCTTAATGCAAGACAATTAGGAGGCCTCACACTACAAAGTGCCCTGGCTCTTGGCGTTTTGGGGATAGCAGATTGTTTCCAAAGTGGCGGAAGGGAGCACACACTTTGTGAGGATGGCTCATCAATCATCATTTAACAGCCTTTAAATGGTGGTGTGCCTCCCTAAGGGATTTGGGGTTGAACTGCCAAAGATATAAAGGGCTAGCCTACTGTAAGTTTACCAAACTAAGCAGTTTCCAAAGTAACTGTCTACTCACCTCAAAATCAACATTCAGATGGAGACCACTCCTAAAATTGTTGTAAAATTGCAAACTGGATAACTGGCACAGTATGAATAGTGCTAACTGTTTCTTAAACCACAGTTTTCCTTTAAGATGACAGGAACTGCTGTGATGCTTCTGAATTGCTCTATGGCACACATCAAGTGAAATGCTTCGCCAAATACAGACCAACTTTTCTACAGCATCCACACTCCCATTTCCAATGTCACTCTTCACTGAAAGCCAACCTTACTCTTCAGCTGGTTTGGATGACACATGTTCAGGGTGAGGAGAAAAGCTGCTGTTGATGGCCTACATGCTCACAGACATGCTTACTTCAGAGTAGTAGAACTACTACATGCACTTACTGAGAATCATTCCAGCTATGCTTGTGCACTAAAATTTGAGACATATAGTAAATCCTGTCAACACAGACCATTTTAAAGCTGATCGTTGAACTCTGAATAGGCATCCTCTTCCCTCAATCACATCAATTTGCACTGCTAATCTCTACTTAGACTTGACAAGGTGCTTGGCATACAGTATAGGAATGCACATGCACGCTTGCACACACACACACACACAAAATCTTTCTCTCTAATCTTCATAAAAAACAACAACAATGAAACAACAACATCTATACCTCGCAATCTGGCTACACAGTGCAAAGCCTGCTTCCTCACCCCTGACCAAGTATGAGCAAAATGAATTATTATGGCAAAGAAAGGAGAGAATCTATTTAAATCCTTTTTTGTACCTCAGGTACTTCAGAATGGCAAACGTGTAATGAGCTTTATAATTGCAGTGCTGCTTTTCTAAGTACCTGTGAAAGAGACGTGTTTTATGCACTGTGATTTTTGGTTGGTTTTGTATTTAATATCGACAAAAATGTTAAAAGCAGGCCAAACTTTCTGCATGTCAATTATCCACTAATTCTTAGTTTTAACACCACAAAGCCAGATTTGTTTGGGTCCAACTCTCTAGAGAGAAACAAAGCAAAGCCAGAAGTGACTTCCAACCAGTTCACAGCTTGTTGTGCACATTTGAATACACTAGCGACAAAAACATGATTGCAAAAGCAACCAAAGCACTTTCATTTTCACCATTGTCATTCATGTTCAATGTTGCATGCCATTTAATCAGTTTCAAAGAAGTCTTTTCACACTTGTCAGCCAAAGTTACTTAAAAAAAAAAAAAAAAAAATTGTTCTTTAATTTATATTGGCGCCACTGATTTTATAGGACAGTGAGCTCTTTTGTGTAGCTCAGAAGCAATCATCATTTTACATTTTCCAAATTCTTGGCATCCCCCATGTCCCTCCCCGTGTGGCTTTAGGACCTGGAACTGCGGTCAAGCGTTGCCAGGTACGTAGTCGCAGTTTGTATTGGATTTTTACAACAGAATTAAAATGATCCATTGTCAGGCATACATCGGGAGTATGAAATATCTGATGTTTATTCACCGCAGGAGATGATGAATAGCTGCTCCGATGGTCCCCTGCGTCAATCAGTCAGGTTGGCTCATTAGGTCAGCAGATTCTCGACCACAGGGGGATAGTTATTCAAATCCCTCAAAATATGCAGAGACAGTGAAAATAAATACCTTGTCCATGAATAAGAAGAGCCTGCAGACCACAAGAGCTTCATGTGAGGAATTGAGCAACACTGACATGCTGAATATTCTTATGAGAGACACTGAAACTGCTGTGACTTACAGTAAAGAAGCAAGAATGATGCATATGCACATTATGTGCATAGGAGCAAATGTGTGCATGGATGTGGTCACTGCACTCACGCCACACAGACTGACAGAAACACCCACACACAGATACGTATATACTCTCTGCGTCCTTGCTATTCCCCTCAGCACAGGAGCTTGATAGGAAGGTAATCTCTCAAAGCCATTTGAACTGTGGGAGCTCGTCTCCTGCTAGGTTGTTTAGTTTTCAGAACCAGGCCTACTGAGCTCTGTCTGTAGAGTATATGTGTCCTACCCTCTCACTCTCACTCTCTCTCTTGCACTTTCTCACTCTGTCTTTCTCTCTCTTCATCTCACTTGCACTCTGACTCTGTAAATCTCTCTCACTCTCTCTGTGTTTGCTGTCACCCCGTCCTCAGCAGATATCTGGGTTGCATTCAGGAATCAGCCAGTGAACACCAGGAGGGAGGGGGTACCATAAACTTTGACTGTGTGCCAGCACTGTTATTTTCTTCATCACAGAACCCGCCTTGACACAAATAATGGAATGCACTGGCAGTCTTTCAGAAAGACAGCGGGGGGAAAGTGGGCCACTGCCAACCCTAGGCTATGCAAATCCATCTGCAGCCGTCTGAGTTTAGAAATCTAATGATCAGACTGAACTCAAGCGCTTTCCACCCTCTCTTTTTCCAAACTCTGACTTCTCTCCCATTTCCTCTCTCTTTTCCCCTCTCCGTGTCTTTCCTCCTTTTATTTTCAGCCCTGTTACTGGCTCTGCCATCTGGTGCTAGTGCCCAGGAGATGGACTCAGCTCCAGTTTGTGACCAGGGGGCTTAGAGTGACAGCCTGGCACCGTGGCTGCTGATTCCAGAACAATCTATGCTGTGCTGTTGTGGCACCGTGACCACTCGAGCATGTGCCTGCAATTAAGCGCTGTGTTAAGTAAAAACTGCAATTTGCAAGGCAAGCGTGAAGGTGCACTCCAATAGAACAAAGCAAACTGAAAGGGTGGAAGAAAAGTGGGGGTTCATGGTAAAAGAAACAATCAATCCATACATTTAATGCCAGATACAATTCATGTCAGAGACGGTTTTGATTGTGTTTTTTGTAAGGCAGATTGCATATAGGCTCTGAAACCGCAAACGCTGAAACTCAAATACTGCTATGGACCTAACTAACTCCAAGATTTTGTGATGTTGATTCATCAAAACTTTTAAGAGGATTAAAGGTTTTAAAAGGAACAAAAAAATAAACAGCATTTGAATTTAAAAGTGGCGGTATTTTAGTTTGTTAGTTTGGAAAAGGGTTCATTCAGAGGACAGCACTGTTCTAAATCTCTCTTTGCAGCAGGGGTTCTTCCACTGTTCGTTATTGCCTCCTCAAGCTTTCTCCATTTTTACTCCAAGCAGTCCAGTCGAGCTTTACAACTTCAACATCTGATCTTCACAAGCTATGATTATCTCTAAGAACTGCTGTCACTAGTGGATGTGAACACCAGTGAGAGGAGACATATTCAGTCATCTGCTTTAGAGTTTTTAGCTAGGTCTGACAATTAAGATTTCAGCAACAACAGTGTTGCTATTTTTACCACGTCAATACAGTGCGCTTACTATCAAATGCAGCAAGACTGTAATATACTTACCAAAACAGAATTAAACAGGCCACTCTGATGTTTTTACAGTATTTTCTCACTCACATGGTGGGAAGAATTTGTCTGTGTTTTTGTGTATATATGTATCTTTGTGTATAACAGGCATCTGGGGGTGCCTGAACAGTGTGTCTGCATGTGTGTAAATGCATATTGCATGCGTGGTTCTTGTGCTTGTGTAGAGTAAGCTCACATTGTGTGTGTGTGTGTGTGTGTGCTGTGTTAAATTGAATACACATCAAAGCGTGGCACCCAAACTGGCTCAAAAGTGATGTCAGTATGTGACAGACTGGTGGTAGTTGTGAGATATCAAAGTTGATTTCCTCAGAGAAACAAATGGTACAATCTAATATCCCCTTAGGCATCAAACCCGTGTATGTTAATGCTGAGATAACTCTCGTCCCTTGCAGTTGAAATGTAATTGCATTTCTATTAATCCAACCCTTATCTTGAAAATATATGCCAACTGGGCTTTGACATTCACTGCCTGCCGAGCAATAACATTCTGTGTGATGAAAACTTCAAGACAGTGACACAGGTAATAGATGATATGGTTTGTCAATAATTCCCATTTGGATTTACACGTTCAGCTCAGCATGATGGCATACTGTAGCCTAACTGTTTACATGTCTAATTTGTTTATGCCTGATGTGTAGAGGGACTGAAATTTTGTTGCATGCTCTTCTCATCCTAAGCTCCCTAGACTTTGATGTAACAGAAATTACATGGGGATGGCAGCTAAATCACCTTCATGGGCTAGTGCTTTAAGTCCCATTACTGGATGTATGATAAAATATAGTTCCTTCAAATATTGAACATGTTTGCGAAAGATAAGATGAAAAACTCTAATGATCCCCATGGGTAAATTGGGTGTGGCGCAAAGCACAAAATATAAAGGAAAGATGATCTGATGAAGTGTGATTAAATCTTACTATAAAACTTCAATACTCATGGCCATGGTGCTGGAATAATATTTGGGACTATTTCTGAGCTGAGTGACTCAGCGATGCGATGCAGAGAGCGATGCTTTACTATGATGCCAATATCTGATCACACCCCACTAGCCAAATCCATATTGTTTGATCTGTGACATGTAACCCCAATATGTGAGTAATTATTGTTTCATCTCTCAGTTGCCTCAGATGTGCAGGATGGCAGGGCAGGATGGTTCAGGGGGCCTCTGGGGAGAGAACGTCTCTACGTTCTGGGAACCAAGACAGCTTTTACACTGAGGTTTTGATCAGCCCTCAGGCCAGACAGAGACAGAGATGTGTGTGTGTGTGTGTCTGTGTAGGGAAATTAGGGATTTGTGAGGGGGGTATGCATTTGTGTGTTTGCACATGCTCATCTGTGTGTTTACTCCATGTGTGTATTTGTACATGTGGTGTTCATGTGTATATTTATTGAAGGAGCAGGTTGGGGAAAGGTACTATGTGCATGACGTATGTCGTGCGCAAAGTGTGTATGGGCTGTGTGTGGTTCTTGGTGTTGGAGGCCTGTGCCAAGCATGAGAGCACTTGCTTGAAGCTGACAGGCTCAGGGTCTGTGTGAGAGGTAGAGGGACCAAGCTCCTGCTGGCTTGGCATGGCCGGGTCAGACTCCTCTTATGGACACAAGCCCATTAGCACATTAGGGCCAAAAGCTAATGCCTGGACACTGTCTGACAATCTCCTGGCTGTCCTGTGCTTCATAAATTGACTCCATGGCTCTCAACAACATGGCTTACTATGCACCAAAATGGCTTATGATGCATTAATACATTTTGCTAATGTTGCAGTGCTTTATGAACATGGTTATATCCGGATGTATCATAACAGTGATAGGTAACTGGTCGCCTGTGGGCATCATCGAGTTTCCACATGCATACGAAGCAGCCCCCATCGTTTCCTTGCCTTGTGTAGTAACAAACGCCTACGTCAGCTTAACCCACGATTTCAGGATTATCGTGAACCTCCAATATGCATACAGTGGCAGCGGGCACATCCTTGTCTACTTGTGGAAAATCAGTGACATTTGGACCACCCCTTACCCATTCTTTCTGAACATTGCTTAAACTTTTCAGCAATCACTAACATCAACACAATTTGAACAATGTAGATGCAAAATGTATCATTGAAACAATCGAAATGTCTCAATGCACGCCTTCATTTATTATCTAATTAGCTAATTACACAAGGCACAAAGTACATGAAGGTTGCACTTACAGTTGCTGATGTTCTGTGCTAACTAGCTAGTTGCCAAATATCATTGACATAACAGCTGTTGCATGGGGAACAGTATTTGATGTTGAGCAAAGAAAATCTTATGGATGTACATGTTTCTGTGCTGGTTTTTCTAAACTGGACCCCTGGAAAGCATGACGCTTGTAATTACAACCTACCAGATGGGAATTTCCAACATCTGACTTTGAATGCAACGCAGCATTATTTTATAATCCTGGAAGCAAGGTAGTGCTTAGCATTTCACTAAGCTCAGGGGCATTGGGGGGACCTGCCTCACCAAAATTTCTTATCTTTTTCCTTAATTCAGGGTATTACCGAACATGCACTAAGATAGTATGTCTGAATGGAGCAACATATAGGTGCCCCTGGGCAGGAAGTAAGGGAGCTGAACAGCTCCCAACTCCCAGCAGAACTAGGGCAGAGACAGTTTGAAACAAGTGAAGCATGTCGTCCACCACGAATGATGCAGCCACCCTTTGGGCCAATCAATAACAAGATCTCATCTCGCCAAGTTTCATCAAAGTCGGACCAGATACAGCCTCTGAAAGTTTGAACCTTTATATTGCATCCCTATCACGCCAATCAGTGTAATTTTGTAAACACCAGAACACAGTGCCAAAATGCATCAACCTGCCAAGTTCATGTGATGTGATTTAAGCCCCTCCCCAAGGAATAGAAAGTAGTAGAACGGGTGACAGCACACATCAAAACAACAATGCAAGGGAGATGTAGTTGGTTTCATAGAGCCAATAGGTCGTAGCTTATCACAAAGTATGTGCTTATTTTCAATGCAAGCCTAGGTGGGGCAGCAACTAGTGCCCATTTTGTTTTTAGCTGACTACCACTGTATGCATCTGTACATAGAACCACTGGAAAGGACAGCAAAATCTAAGACGAGATCACATATTTATACCCTTTATTTCTCCCAGACACAAATTAGCTCTTTTTAACACTAAAATGAGACTAAAGGCATTTTCTCCCATTTCTCAAATTCAAAGTCAAGAGGAACAACCACCTATAAGCTCATGTTTATCTCACGCTCACTCAAAACAAGAACTCTCCTGAATGTCTCCATGCATGAGACCATTTTCGTATTGAAGCCATGGGGGCAGAAACCATATACTAAGAGCTTATTACAGGTGCAGGTTGTTTCAGATGTAGGTGATCACAAAATGATACAGAATTGAGATCTTCCCTGTTTCTTAAGAGGTGAAGAAAAGACGACTGATTTTTTCTCTGGGAAGGTTCTCATCTTTTATTTGACCACAGACAAACACAGTGGTCAACCACCTTGTAAAGCTGCTATGAAGGTGACAAGGTCATGGTCTGTATGAGGGCTAGAGTAGCCAGGGGTCCTGCTGGGCTGGCTGAGCAGGTCACATTCCTATTATGGACAAAATGCCTTCAACACACTAGGACCAAATGAGAAGCCTGACCACTGTTGTCAGTATCCTGGATGTTTATTACTTCATGAGTTGGCTTTGTGCGTTGGCTTTGTGCTTCTCTGGGGTGTAAATACTATTCATAATGCAGACTCCAATATCTACACAATTGTAATGCTTTATGACCATGGTTATAAACACACACAATGATGTTGGTTTGACATCACCCGATTATACTGCAGATCTTTCAACACCCTATGAGTAGAAATAGTGCCTGCACACATTACACTGCACACATTACACTGTCATTACACATTTAAGTCATTTAAGTCCCTTTTAAAAAAAACATTTTATAAACTTCCAGATGATAGTTGTATAAATGTGTCTAACATATATAATGTAGTTGTACTTGTAATGTAGTTGTACTGTTTTTATTTTGTAGTTGAAAAATAGAAAAAAAATTGTATATTTCTTTAAATATAAACTGTTTAAGTTTAAGTTTTCTTGTCATCTATAAATCTAATTTATAAATAGGTTTCACTAATATCTGAAATGCATAACTGTCTTGTATTTTATTTCCTCATATGACTTTGTAACTTTAATTTGACAAAAAAACAAATTATTTTTTCTCCTTCTTCTTCCTCATCTTCCTCTTTTTCTTAATGTTGTTCGGGAGCCAGTAGCACATCAGCTCCATTCAGTCCACATGCCCCTTAAATCTGGCCTTCCACCTCACTCTGTTAAATGTGCGTTATGTGGTGACTTTACATCTCCCAACCTTCAAGTATAAATATTTTCTATCCCATTTCAGGTAAATTTTTGCACCAGCTAATCAATACATCATGGTAAAACCAGTAATGATTTTGCATAGATGAATTTATAATAAATGGATTTGCCAAAGAATTCAATCTTGTGTGGTCGATTGACTCTGAAGGACACTAGCTGTCTGCCTTTTTATCTGCCTTGAGTGTATTTTACTACTTTGAGCTGTCTAGAAAGATATTTGGAATGCAGCACACATTTGTAGAAGGTGGGAGCAATTTCCCTGACAATCAGCCCTCAAACTCTGGCAATTTAACACGTCTCGGCTGGCACATCACACTGATGAATGGAAAGGATCTACGCAACATCAGTACAGAATAGGAAAGCTTCACTTACTGTTCTGATTATTAGAAAGCTGTTGATCAGATTTATGACTGTAATTTTGTTGGGACATGCTTACATATGGTTTATAGAGCTGTGATTTCATTTCCATAATGGGAGCTCAAAGTGATGTGCTGACGAACGCAGAAGGGAGGGCTCTCAGTACACTTTATAGGCTGGTGTCAAAAGAAGAGAAAGCAAATACCACATGCATGTGTGTGCGCACGTACAGTGCGTGTGTGTCTCTCTTTTTCCATTTCACTTCTTCTCTCTCACATATGCACACACACACACACACACACACACACACATGCTCACACACACACACAAAATAATGGCACTGGTAAAAAGGAATGCTTGGAGCTGTATTTGCTTTCTGCCCCCTTGAACAAACAGGGAACGTCAATATCCTTCACATGCCAAAGACAACAACTAAGAGTCAATAGACTGTCCATGCACAGTAAAATACAAGCAAAAAATAAAGCATGACTACTGCTCATATCTGGCAGACAAACAAATAAAAAACTTTGGCTTCAACTCAGGCTTATGTTTTTCTGTCATGCATTTATTCTAACACTGTTTTATATATATTTTAGGGATAAGTTGCTGGTATGTTCAGCCTTTTACCATAGTCATAAACAATATCAAATGTTACCACAACCCATTAAAAGAAAGATTTATTTATCCAAACATTTGTTGACTCAATACATGATGAAAAAGCATCCACCACACATGCAGGTCTTCACGCTTCACGCTTCAATCAGAAGGATGGGTTTGATAGTATATTGTTGATTTTGATACCAATTCTGATTGTTTCTCATATTGATATCATGGGTTTCAAAGCTTGTATTTAAACCAAAACTAACTTAACAGTGTGACACACACAAAAAGTTGGTCACAATTTATGTCTTGATATTTGCTTTACTCACTATATTTACTCACTGCAAACTACCTTAATTTCCTTAATGCCATTTGTACTAAAGTTAGTAGTAGTCAAAGTTAGTAGTTATCAGGAGCTGGCTAATATTAGCCAAGAGAGTGAACGCTAACCGTCACTGATCACTGATCGTATCAAGCCGACATCAGTTGTACTGTTGGATTCAAGTTGATGATGGTCGTACAGTTGAGTGGTATTTCAAGCTCACAGTATTGGTATTTCTACGTAAATTTGTAATGTAATGTTGTAGTCTTATTTCTGCTGTGCTGAGCGGGCCTTAATGGAGCCAGCAATACAGCCTTTCCTTTATGTAGCTGTTGGTTAATATGGTTGTCTTGTGGTTTTATTTCACAGCATTTAGTAACTTTGTGAAGAAATGTTTTATTTAATATTATTAGACTCAATCACAAGCCAGTGTTGATAGCTGTTTCATTTCAGTCATCCTTTTAGTTAATGACTGCTCCAACCCATGAACAAAGAAGGTTGCAAGTTATACCAACACTGATTTGTTATTCTTTTGCTTTTGATCATAAATCAGCTGGATCTGGAAAGACAGAGAGATTGAGGCCACACGTCATGGTGGAAACTAACAGCAGACTGTAGATTGCTCCAAGATTCGCTAATCACAGCTCATTATTTTGTGTTGAGTGACAGCGATGGAGAGGTGCAAGAAATCCAGCGAAGGTCAACAAAGCTCACATCTGGGTGAACAGTGTAATGGAGCAGCAATAACACCCCCAAACATCAAACACAATCTACCAGGGCAGCACTGGGAAATGACATTTTCATAGATGCTCTACATTTTGGACTCAAGCAGTATTGCTATAAAAACAGCACTCAGTATATCCCTCTGACACAAACATACACTATCCTTCTGGCAACCATTTTTATTGTATGTCAATAAACAGCAACAACTTGAAAAGAAAACCGTGTTGTTGTTTTTAATGTATATAAAGAACAAAAACACATTATTTATGATCTTGTATGAAATATTTTGCACATGAGATTTAAACCTAATAGAAATAGAAAATGAGGGAATTTGGAGAGCTTTCAGACATCTTTCACTAACAAATATAAAATGATAAACTGTGATCATTATAACCTGTCTCCAGTGGCTTGAATCCAGCTGAACTCTGATGACTGATGATGTCAACAACAACAGTCAACAACAGTGACATGTACGAACATGGACACCCACCTTCTGTTAATCTGCACTGTCTCTGGTCACCAAATGTATAAAAACCCTGATTCAGTGCCAAAGTTCTGCAATCATAAGGTAATCCGAAGTATTTGCAAAGAGACAATGCTCAATTCGTTTCAGCAGCGTCATTTTACACTGAGCTCTCTGGTGGTGAACAAGACTTGTGATTATATCTTATATCTATACTAGACTGCATCATGAAAAAATAATAAAACTGTGATTCAGTCAACTTGGCTTCTAAGACAGCTTGGTTAACCATTCATTTTCATTAATTGTGTTTGATAAAAAAACACTAGAATTAAAAATTGCTTTCAGACATTTTAGTAATTTGGAACCAGCTCCAAAACCAAACCCAGTCTAAGGGCTTATCTTTACATGGCAGCCCTTATGGATGTTCCTAGTGATGCAATCCATACAAGATGGCTAATTGTGGGTTGCTGCCTTTTTTAGACAGTCAGCTAACACCTAAGGTCATGCAGCTTCAGGTGTAACCTTCTCCTGCATGCATCAGCGTCATAATAAGTTGCAGGAGTAAGTTAAAAGGCTTTAGTGGAAAGAAGCCATGCCATTTGCCTCCTCTCTTCCACACACCCTTAGGATCTCTTCATGAGCACCTATAGTAAGAAGAGGAGGAAGGAGTGGAGATAGAGTCCAAGTTAGAATGAAAATTTGAAATGATGTACTGCTATTGAAACCTCAAAACTGGGGGCAAATATAAGATGAGGATGTTCAGTTGGCTGCCAGAGAAGCAGAAAAAGGAGCTGGAAGTGACAAATGAAGCCCCTACAGATCGACAAGACCTTGTTTCATGTCAATGTCTGTGAAATCTGAGGTGTTTCATGTTGCCTCTGAGGGGCAGAGCTGTAGCAAGTACATCAGAGTGAAACACTCTCCCTAACTCATCACTCCCTCCCTCTCCTCTCCCTCTCTTCCTCCCCAGCTTGCTTGCTGCCCATGACCATCCATCTGCACCAATGATCAGGTGTTTTAGAACGATGGCTTTGACAAGCAGGTGTGACTCCTTCGAAAGGCACTTTTTGGTGTAATGTGGGAGATGGGGACAGGGGGTTGAGTGGACTGTGTGTGTGTGTGTGCGTGTGTGTGTCACGGGGTATTATTTCCACTCTCAACCCTCCCTGGAGTGTTTTGGGCCCAGACTGTCTGTGGCCTCTCAAGCGTGCCGGTAGTCTGCCGATTGCGGCTAGTAAGGTCATATGGTTTGACCCTCCTCCAAAGACTGATTACATATGACCTTTTTTTTAGTCCTTTTAAAATAGCAATTCATTTATTAATATCAATGTCAAAAGAGGATCAATTAGGCAGTGATAAGGATGCCTGGTATTCACTGATGTGATAAGTGGATCTCAAAGCTTAATTGATTCACTTCAAAATAAATCAACAGAAAGTGTATAAAAGTAACTGTTAATTCTGAGTTGCCTCAACAGCATCATGAGAGTGTATTGTTATGTGTGCTTATGATGCTGGTTCAACAGTGTCAGCCTCTCCTCTCCGCTGCTCTCGCTCCTCTCCTCTTTTCTTCTCTCCCTCTTTCTCTTTCTCTCTACACTTGTTACCTTTCCCTGTGCTGGAATGAAACATTTTCTATAGTGGGAGGGGAAGTGGTTCAAAGCCCAGGTTTCTGACAGATGGTAGCAGCCAGTGCCAGGGTATGCCTGGGCGAGAGGCCGGGTACTAGGTGGGCCTGAGTGAGAGACAAACCACACACAGCTAATCTGGAATACCATCAAACCTCTTGGCAGCTCTCCGAGGGTAACAATTACCGAAGCAAGGTACTGTAGAACTGTTGCTTTGAAAATGAAATGAAATGAGTTTTTCCTCCACAGTTACGATCATTACAAAAATGCTGATTACCTTTCAAAGGTGCACATGTTTTCCTTTGTTTCCAAACCACTCAGAAATAAATAAAAAAAAACAGGTTCAGTAGACAGACAGAGGAAAGGGTACTTTTTGTTGTTGCTCAGTGCAAAACATTGACTTACTCCAAATCTATCCCTCAGACAGTGGACAGTATAGTCAGTTTCAGAGCTGTAGGAAGACAGAACTGTCGAGTGAAAAATGTGAGCTGAAAATGTCTGTTTGGGAACAGGCAGGGCTGACTGTAATGAGGCACCGAGGGGCCCTGTCAGACTGGAGACAAAAGACCCCACTGGAGTCCTTCACACTCGCAGGGGACAAGTGCCAATTCTTCTGTCCTCCCCACTCTGGGAGGCTCTGTTCTACTCTTAGCTATTGATCAATATGTTCTGTTCTCCTCTTTTCTGGTCAGCTTGTCACTGAGCCCATGGGGAAATGTGGAGATATGGCAGAGCTCCATAAAGCAGCTGTGGCCCCCCATCGGCTGCCAAACAGAGCCAGTAAACGGCTGTTTCTGTGGGAACCAATAATGCCCACGAGGAACAGTGAGTGGGGACGTTGAAACCAAGTCCGAATGGGCATTGTTAAAAGGTGCCACATGAAATGTTCGTATAACCAATTTTCGTGACCCATTGGAGTCCCAAAACCAAAACTCTTGTCATTTCAAAATTGCTTGGGCATCAATATCTTGATAAGGTGGATCACTCCACTCATATCAAGATAGTGAGTTGCATATATAAGACTACATCTATGAATCTATAAAGAAGTTAACACTTTTCTGCTAGTCAGTGTCAAGCAAAAAAAAAACGGCACCAAAAAACCTAGCCCGATCTGTTCTAAGTGTCAACACCGGTCAATCGTTTCTGTTATTTTTGCAGCTGAAGGTTAAGATTTAACAGGCTCTTTTGCTATTCCGCTTTGCAGAAACTGGTAAACTGTAAACAGAGGAACATTTGAAACAACTGTGTTGTTAAGACACGGTGTTAAAAATACTTCCCTGCCCTCCCTCAGCAGCAGTCAGATGGCTGTATGGACAAAGGAAGAATAGAGAAGACCTGAAATAGCCTCCTGAAATAGCTTGAAGCATCCAGGGAAAGAGACCTGCCTCCGCCTGCTGTTAATTCCCCTTCATCCTTGAATGTGTGTGTGCCCATGTGAGAGTATATGTATAGAGATAAACTGAAAGTGCATGCCTGAGTGTGCACACGTGTGTGTGTGTTTGTGTATGTTTATTTGTTTGTGTGTGTGTTTATACTATCCACAACCTCTTTTCCTCCCCTTTTGCTCTTCCTCCTATCCTCTGATTTGTAAAAGCCACCCAGTTAAATTGAGGTGTCAGGGTGGAAATCCAAAACGTGTTTAAGTGAAACAGGATTTTTACGAGTAAACATTTATTTCCTGCATACTTTTACTCATTTAAGGGGGGAGGCTATGAAGTAATGTTTCGTTTTGGTTGCTTGCACTATTCATTAGCTTGTGTATAGCCTGAGGTGTAGCCACTTATAATGGTTGTGGAGCTGTGTTGGCAGCTATGTTATTGATAGAACCATATGGATTTCGTTTCATATTCATCAACCCAACCCTAGAGAAAAAGAGCCACACGACCGTGTCTTTGTGTTTGTGAATGTGACAAAGTAAGAGAACGAGAGAGACACAAAAGTGAGGGAGCAAGTGTGTATGTGTGTGTTTGTGTGTGTTTGTGTGTGTGTGCCTTACATCTCAATTCCATGCTATCTGTTTTGGGGGAATTGTTTTAGAGACAGCACCCATTTCTAGATGCCATCATCACTCAAGCTGCCCAAGGTCTCAGGCGTGAGATGTTGCCATACATCAAGGTATCGTTGATCAATATTGATTGATCTGTGCAACTTCAGGGAATATCATTGCCCACCTCTGCCTCTCACATAATTCTGTTTATGTAATTAATATGGAAGACAAGTAGTATCTAAGTCATAACTTTTTAACCTTGCAAAAAGCCCCAATAAATCAAAACCAGGGACATGAGATACATTGAGCTGACAGGTCAGCCATCTTGTTCTGCTCTGAGAGCTCACAGAGTGGGAAAACCTGGTGGCACAGAGGAGGTACAGTAGAACGATTTAAAAAGATTTTTATTTGTTTGTTGCAGAGATTGTATTGTGTTTTATTGTTTTTTTTTTAACTTAATTTAAGCTGTCAAGTCTGATAATCGTGTCAGTTAGTTATTCGGTAATTTTACTTTTTCATACATTATGATGTAAGTATTGCACGCCACTACATTTTAAACTGCATCCGTTAGACATACGAAGTACAAATTTTATAGGCTCTCCATAAGCATTTCCTCAGTAACTGGCAAACCATAAGTTGCATCCGCATCAAACCTGTGCAAGCATGTAGCAGTAGCATTAAGTTTACTCACTATAACATTAAATGTTCACATTTATCCACGACAGTAGCTTAGTTAATCCCCTGTACATCCTGGTTCTATGTCATCTAGTATTCCAGTATTTAGTATTTAGGCCTTTGTATTTTGTACATTCTATTTTTTGTGATACTGTTATGCTGCTGCATACTGGATACATATTTCTTTAGCGCATGACCATGTCCAGAACAATTCATGCTTTACTTTCTTTATGCACATGTTTTTCTTCTTTAAGAGAACCTATTTTGGACTTTTGTTTAGGGTCCTTTCGTCCTTTTTGCATTGCATCGCAACATCATGCTTAATGATGTCTTGTTTTTTTAAGCACATTTTAATTGAGCTACTTTCTTACTTTAGATTTTTACACCAGTAATTTCACTTCTGCATTCATAAAATTTCAGCGAAACGGCAGTATTTCTAATTAAATAGGACATTTGAAATGAGTCTTTTCACACCTGCATATTGTAAAATGAAAGGTAGGAATTGCTTCTGAGATAAGTTCTGCTTAATTTTCTAATTAGTGCATACTGGAAGGATAGACCATGTTCTTGCAGTTGCAGTACCAATTGTACTTCAATATGAACATCCCACAGTTCTGTAGCTACCACAATAAACAGAAATCCATCCAAAACATTGTTTGCATTTATAGATTTTCTCCTAGTGCTGTGTATCTGTGTGTCGTGTTCTCGCTTGGGGGAAATGGAAACCCTATTCACAGTTTTATCTAGAGTATCCTTACCTTCCAGGATAGTCCATGGAGGCAATTTGGACTCTGCCCCTTTCTCATTCAAAAGGTTTCCTGGAGGCAGAGAGTGTCAAGAGATGAGGGAACATAGAAGCCAGGTAGACACACAGATCACATGCTTCAAAAGACCAAAAGATCATACTGCATGGAACAATTGTTACAATTAATAGCTACTTGTGTATGATGAGAGAGGGCTACAACATGCAGTGCATCTACTTTATTGCTCACATGCACACAATTTCTTCATCTGAGTAATTTCAGTCTTTCTCCCTACCTGAAATTAACAATCCCTGTGTTAGGTTCGCGTTGTAGAAAAATGGCAAGATTTTGCATCACCAGAGATACATGACAACCAACAAAACCCTAGCTTGCCAGAAATCAATGCAAAACCCACTCGACCGTTCATGAACCAATGAGCTTGTTGTACTGCAATATGAAGTTCCCCTTATCCTGCAGCCACCACGATGCATCCAAAAGACCATTTGCATTTATCGATTTTTCTCCTAGCACTATGTATGCATCTGTGTGTTGTGCTCTTGCTTAGGGGAAATGAGATCTCTATTCATAGTCTTCATCCATTTCATCTCCACCACAGTGTTGACCAAGGGCCTTTGGAATCAGTTTCTCTCACATGGAAAAGGTTTCTTGGAGGCAGAGAGGGTTTGTCAGGGTCAGGGGACACATATGACTGCAAGAACCCGTGATAATGTTGAATGCATATATTCATCTGAGATAGGGATGAGTGGCTGATCTAAATGACCTGTTGGAAGTCTTGGTGCGGTCTATGACAGGAGCAGATATGCTTGGGGAGTGATTATTCCCTTTAGTTAGAGAGTTGTTGTTTTTTTCTACTGAGCCATCCAGATGGCATGTACAGCCACACCCCATTACATAAGCCAACTTCTGTGCATGATTTGCTGCACTTTGCTGCTCCTGCACTGCCTGCAATCACTGGAAGGCATCAAAATGACATTTGTGGCACAGACAAGTGCTAGTCTCAATTATTACTCCTATTAATTAGTTGTTACATGACTATTGATACTATTCACTAGTCATCACTATGTACCATTTATGTAACCGGACTGATTATGCCACCCTAGAGGCAAGGGATTCCCAAAATTGGTCCCCAAGCAGTTGTGGATCCAAGTAATGGACCAGAGGCTGATGTTACAGGAGCAAAGTCTTACTGACGAGAAAGCCATCATGGACAACCATGGATGGAACAGTTTGAAGAGAAACTGGCAGAGGAGGTTTGCCATTGTAAACATTTGGATGACTCCACGTCTAAATATTAAAAAAATGGCAAAATGACTTTGAATTCTTGGAGAGAGATTGGCGAAACACTGGGAGAGGAGCCTAACACCTGGATCACACTGATTGTGGTATCGTGTGCTGCTGCGGCGCATCTCTGCAGCGATATTTTACATACAGATATTTTTGTACACAAAAATGGTGGAAAGGCTAATTATCGCTGTCTCCTCGTTTCAATCAATCAATCAGTCAATCAGCTTTGGTGGGCAGAAACAGCTAGGAACCTTGCACAACTTGGCACCCTCGTCTTTATACCCTCTCCTGTTCCCTGTGGTTCTAAAGACCTACCTGCCTTACATTAATGAATCAAGTCAATGAAATGATTCACAGAATTCTTTATTTTCACTGAACTGTCTCTATAGAGCCGACGCCTGAAGAACTGAGCTTTACGTCACTAACATCTACCTTCACAGGTGCATCTGTACTGCAGTAGTAATTTCTTGGCTTTGTGCCTGTTCACACAAGTGTTTGAATCAGCTGAGTGTTCTAGCGTCATTACCAGATGTGGGACAAAACATCCTCAACCAAATTGATGTCAGGTGTTAATTTGACACTGCAGCACACCCACAACTCCAAAGCACATTTGCAACAAATTGCAGCATGCAGTAGATATTTGGAATGTATCAATGGATTGCTGCTATAAGAGCCTTTCTTCGTTGGGCTTACACCTTGCTAGGACACACTATTACCTAGGCAACTTTTGTGTGTGTGTATTTGCGTGTGCGTGTGTGTGTTAGTGAGTGAGTGACTGTTAGAGAGGTGCGGGGTGGCTCTTGTCAATGCAAATCACTCTGCCTGCCATCCAGCTCTAGCCTGCGTGATCCTTTGGCATATTGGCATCTGAGGAGGGCGGGTCGATAAGGATTTTAACCGCATCTTAAAATGGGTAATGGTGGCCTTTATTAAGTGTGTCATTGTCACTTACCCAAAAGTCACGGCTCCTAAGCACTACCATCCATCACCTGCCTGCCTGCCACCTGCCTCTTTCTGCCTAACTGATTCACTTAAGCTCTGTTTGTTTGTGTTTGCTCTCAAAGTCACTTTCATTTATGATCGAGCTTGGGCATAGGCTGCAATTGCATGCAGAGGTGTATTGCACAGAGATAGACAGACAGGGGTGGATAGCTTACTCTGAAATCACTCACTCACTAAGACCTACCATACTGGATATTATGCTTTTTGGCACCATTCTTTGACAATTCAAGTGTTCACCTCTTCCTTGACATTCAAGTGTTAACCTGCAGTGAATTTAGGTTTATGAGGCATTCCTGAACGAGAATGCTTTCCAAAATTAAACAAATTTCACCTGAAAAACTCATTTAACGGTGAAAGGAAATAAGGTATTTCAGACTTTTTATGCTTCACTACTTTGGGAAAATGGGGAGACATTATTTTTAAGTTATAATTGTATTTTTTTATGGGCAGAAGGGGGCAAGGGAAAATTATTCATGTTGTATATCCTTGATAGAATAGTCTAATTTTTATTGTTCGGTTCTCTGCCTTCCTAGATCCAGCATGCACTGTCCTTGAAACAGGGCAGAGAGTACCTCACCCTGAAGGCAGCTATTACCTCTTAGTCACAAATATCCCAGCTACATCCTCACTGCCTAATGGTTTTTAGAATATATGACAAAAAGATGCACATTTTAACCAATCATCACAGTAACACATCTCAACCTCAAATTTCTTATGAGGAAATCTTACATGTAGTAAGTAGTAGTCGCCTAACAACCAATGTAGAAGCACTTATTTTTGTCTGAAGCCCATTTTTACTCTTACTGCACATTATTGCTTGTGCAAAAATGGAAGCATTTTTTGGAGGTCAGTAACGAGGGAGAAATACATGTGCAGGGCAGCTGTACGTCTTCACTCAGCAAACCGTGGCCTCTAATAGTTTGTATGGAATATTCTTCATTAAATCCTCTCCCCTTGTGCACCAGGAGGCTTGTTGGCAGAACAATTTTATCTTCAAGTAAATTTTCAAAGCTTTGGCAAGCGCTCCCTTCATTTTCAATTTTGTGGCTGACCGGCGAAGATGTTTAGTTGCCCTGAGCAACTACGAGAAGCTACAGAGACTGGTTGGCAGACTTCAGCCAGGGAAGAAATGCTCGTTAAGCTGAACTATGTTGTCATGGTTAATTAAATACCCACTCCATATTCTTAATTTGTTTTTCTTCGCTGCTCTCTGTCTGACCCTTTCTGTCATGACGACGCCATGGGAATGAGAGGTGGACACCCTGGATCATTCCTGCTTCTCTCTGCGGTTGATTGATGTATGTGATTAACTGGCATTACCTTTGGACTTTCTCAGGTCGGTTCTAAAGCGCAAAGGGGCGGGGTCGATACAAAGCAAAGGTTTTGGACTTCTCAGGGTCTGACATTGTGAGGGAGAGCAGAGAGGCCTGCTTTGAATAAACACTGCAAACTCAAAACAAACCTGGCCTCTGCACCTCCAAACTACCCGGTGATTTTCAGCATATTAACAGATTGGCACACAATGCCTCACTCAATTCTTTCTGAGCCACAGTGAGGAAAGGAAGAGAAAGCAAAACAAGGGGAAAACAACAGCATCACACCTGACCGGTGGACGAGGATGCAGTCACCTCACGTACCAACCTGCTGAAGGAAGGACTTCATTGAGTATTTTGTTTTCATCTATAGAGCAATGCAGTCAGAATCACTTCATGGATGTGTGTGTGTGTGCGTGTGTGTGCATGTGTGTGTGTATCAGCGTACTTGTTACAAGGCACTCTCATTTACATATAGAGCACTCGGCCCTCAGGAGGTAAGTGGACTTTAACAGTGAGATAGCTCTCCTATTTATTGCTTTTCATGCTGCAGTGAATACCTGAGAACCGCAACTTCTCAAACATGGCAGTGAAATCCATATACAAATGACCAGCAGCCATCACTGTTCTTCAATAAGTGCCTCTGCACTCAGAAAGAGGACGCCAGAAGGCTGTTTGACACACAGTCACACACAATGCCCCAATATCTATAAGCTGTCAGTATGTTAACACACAGACTACGTGAGGCATAAACACTGTGAGGTAACATGGTTAAATGACAAGTGGCATGGTTTGTTCTCCAAACTTTTTCTCAAAGTTGATGAAAACTTTCTAAATTTGACAATCTATTAGATTTGATTTTTATTCCCCCAAACTATTGACAAGGCAGCCCACCCACACAATAAACCAATGTCAAATTGTCAGCCTGTCAACAAAAAAAAAGTCAGTTTGCATTTTCAGAGAATGATGATGCAATCCATCAATGTCAGGCTAATCTGAATTGGAAATTATATTACAAACCCAGAATAAACTTGCATTTTTTGTCTTGTCCAGTCAGCAGCATGGAAGATTTATAGCTATGACATTATTCTTAACATAATCTTAGTTCTGCTGTGTGATTTAGCAGTGATTTATAGTCATTCCATTTACTTGTAAACCATGGCGGGGACTGGCAGAAAAGGACAGCCTTATATGCTAACAGCCACTGTACTGCTGATAAGAAAATACAGCTGGGAGAGAAAGCTTTGAGGTATGGTGAAGATGTCATCTCATTCCGCAGTTGCAGCCTCGTCATCAGTATTGAGCTTGGCAATGTTTATTAAAAATGATGCCATCATCATAGATAGCATTATCATCAATGTTATTAAATTACTGTTACCCCTAATATTATTATTATTATCAGCATCGTTATCATCATCATCATCAAATATTTTCCATACATTTCCATGCCTCTTACTCTTTTCAAAGCATTGTTATTCTCTCCCATTGACCACTATCCACTATTTCTCTTCATTTAAATGACCTTCTGAGTTTCTCATTTTCACTTCACTTACTTCCCAGAAATAATCCGTTAATTTTTCACAAGCATCTGTAATCAGAAATCATCATTTTTTTAGGTAACATAAAGGAACACAGTTAATTTTTTTTTGTATTTAAAATACATAACACCATTACAAGTATTCTGTTGCTACTGAACCCTGCTGCTAGTACATCATGCACAAGGCAAAGAAGTCAGAAGATCATTACTCACATAACAACACCAGATAAGCGGAAATGACCCTGGGGCCTTGAGGCCCCTTTGCTTAATAAAGTCAGGCTTTGGGGAACCATGGTGGCCATTGACTAAGTTGGAGTCACTCACCCAGATTAGCCTTTAGCCTTGGAAAAATACACGCTGTACCTTTGACTACTTATTGCTTCCTGCTGAACAGATCATACATCTATGCTATTGATTGGCCTTGCCTGCTCTAGAGCTCTAATTGCGGTGCGAGCCTTGCATTTCACCGACAGTAATAGGTTACACAGAAGAATAAAGATGCAGTCGCTAGATATTGATCAGAAGGAATCCACACCTCCAACAAAATTAATGAGACAATGCATATGGATCAATACGTTTTTCCCCTCGCTTGGCAAAAGATCCTTTCTCTTATTTTCTTCTTCTTCTTCTTCTTCTTCTTCTTCTTCTTCTTCCTCCACGTCTCTGCCTGTAATCTGAATAAAAGTGCTGATTTGGTGTAATTTTTTCAAAAGCATCTCATTAAAGATCATCATAGAGTATCAACTGGAAAACCGCCAGAAATCTCATTATGGATTAGGGGGAGTGCTCGCCTCAATTGTTTCACTGTAACTGAGACAGGGCCTTTCGCTGGGGATGTGTTGTAAACGAATAGGCTGTGATTGTGGCCCATTCGTTTCAGCAAATCCGATCACCCAATATGGGAAGACAGAATTGCACCACATCCTGTCCTCATTCGCCTAAGTCAGAGATAGTCAGAAATAGACTGTAATACATATGAGGATTGTTCGTTCAGGATTACACATGAGGGACACTTTTGCAGAAGATTAATAGCCTAATACCTTCACTGTGTATTTTGCCCACAGAAACTCATCCTATTGGCTAAAACATGAGACAAACCAACATGGATGTTACAGAAGACTGTAATTGATTCCCAATTCCCACAATTATCATGGTGAGTGGCTGATTTAAACAATATGAATGTGGTTTTGGTGTGTGTATGTGTGACTTGACTTATGAAGGGGTCTTCTTAGAAGCCATGGGAAAGCAAAGCACTCACACATGTAATTACTCACCGGCTCTGCCAGTGCCGCCCCACGTGTGGCCCTCCCATGGCGAGAGCCATCAGGAGGGTTTCAGGTATCAAGCATTGTGTTGCCTGTTTTCTCCCAGCATGCTCATCAACAGAAGGGAATTGTTTCATCAGTCTCCTTTTTTTGCACACGCACACACACACACATGCACACACCCTCTTTACCCACCAGTTCCCTCTTCTCAATCTTAAGTGTTTCCAGGTTACTCTTAAGAGAGAGCTGAGAGAAAGTGTACTGTCTATAGTAGCTAATTAAATTAATTAAAAGTATAAAATAGTTATCTTTATCACTTTACAACTTTTCAGTCCCTCCAGCATTTTGCAAGTTTTTTAGTGATTATTGAGACAAAAAATGGGGTTTCCCAAAAATTGCAATGCAGGGTTTTTTTGCTCATTAAATTGGCACTGGTAAAAATCACCAGTCAAGGAAAAAAGGTACCTAAAGTGACACTAAAGAGATACCAAAACTGGGAATTTTATAATTACCTCCCATTAAGAAAGGGTCATATAATATCACTTCCTGTGATAATAGCCACAGGCCTACTGCATTCACAGAAACTACTGGAAATACTTTAGCGCTCATCTTTTGGACAGAAAAAAAAACATGGGCTCAAGGTTATAACAACAGAAAAAAATGTGCTTGGATATGTTTCATGATCACACAAAAAAGAGACTCTGTGTTCCTCTGACTAACAGTATGGAAACCAAAGACTCAGGATAAATGGATACTACAGTAGCGCAAGTTAAATAAAAACAAAGATGATTTCTGTATTGTGATCACAAATTCCTGGAGAGACTAGTGGTATTGCTGCATCAGTGCACTCTGATATTTTTTGAAATTCAAATCCTGGTGTCGATGCTGCTGATATTCCCTGAGGCACCCTGGTCTTAAAGTCTTGGAAAAAATAACTGGGAAGCTATGGATGTTGCTGGAAACTTGAAGTCATTAATGAGCAGTGATGGGCGGAAACACACAACTCAGTAACGCGTTACAGTAATACTACTACTTTCCTCTGTAACAAGTAGTGTAACAAAATACTATTTCAATTTCAGTAATGATATTACAGTTAATCAAGAGGAATAAATCGTTACAACGTTACTTTTGTTTTCACCCTTTTATATGACATTTAGTCTTAATACATCAATGGGTATGCTTACATTCAGCAGATGGAAGTGTTCCCATTACGTTGATTTTTGTCAAAAAGAAAGGCAACAAAAATATATCAATTTGTAAACTATGGCAGGTACTACAAGCTAGTGTTTGTTGTGTGCAGTATTTAGTTATCAGTCACGGAGGTGCACATGAGGTTTGAATGGTGACTAGAATGGGGATGGAGATGGAAGCCTCATAACTCTTCTCAAGAGAAAACATGCTACACACATTAGGGTGTTTTAAATTAACTTCCCTTGTCTTTGTATGGACCTTCTTGTTATCCTACCATTACTCACAGTGTTCTGTTGTCATTTAGACTCTGTTAGCCTTTCCATTTGTGTCTTTGCTTCTCATCTTGATTCTGTTGTTGTGTGTTTGTTTGTTTGTTTGTTTGTTTGTTTGCTTGTCGAGGTGATATGTTGTATAAAAAACCCTTGGGTTTTTTTAATCTCACGTGCACAGATTAGCAATTTGCATCTCTTTCTTTGTGTTTTTTTTAAATCTCTCTGCTTCTATTTTTTACCACTGTGCAAATACACTGAGCTAAATAGAGAAAAGCAATGCAATCACTATTATAATGAAGAACACTGGCAGAGTAAGGTGGTTTCTGTCTCTAAACATATTATTGGGCTGTTGCTTTAATCACAAACTTGTGTCTGGAGTCTGATGACTGACCTGCTCATGCTGTGACAGGATCCTGTAAACAGTTAAAGGTGAAGGTGGTTGACTGACAAGGCTACGCTGCCCCCTTTGTCATCCATCATCAGTAAGAGGCAAGTAAACCTTGGTTCCAGAAACTTCCGTGCACAGTGAAATTACAGAGTTTGGCTCCATGTTTCATCCCTCCCCACCCCAAGTGCTTTTACTACCCTCTTGGGCGGTTAGTGTGAAGACGAAATAATGGTCACCAACAAGGTAGTGTTATCGATGACATTTGCGGTTACACCTTTCAAGCACCTAGGGATATCAGTTTTCTATCCACTGGGGCTCTCCTCCTTCCATCATCAACTCTCTCTATGTCTCTCTAGCTTTATCTCGCTCACACACACACACACACACACACACACACCGGTCTGGTCTGGCTGCCATTATTTACCTCTCTCCTGGTGTGCATTTTGATGTATATCTACATAGGGGAGAGGGCTAGCTCCATTAATTAGGAGCATGGCTCTGTTAAAAGGATCCACTGGGAGAGGTGTGGGCACTGCTCCTCTCAACCTGCCCACCGTGTCCTCCCACAGTGCTGGTGATTAATGATGTCAGCCATATCAGGGGGACCCTTATCAGACATGGATGCTCCCACCAAGCAAAGCCAGGGTTAGGAGCTCGCTGTTCAACTGATGAAATGGGACCGTTGGAGGGGGAAAGCCGAGGGCCGCCATGCATGTTAATGACCTCTGGTGTTGATTGTTAGGTGAGCGCCTGGGAACATTAACCGTTTCACCTCCCCGGTTTGAACCGAGCCATAATTGCGATGTGTATGATCACATGCTGCATAGCACGCTCCAGGGTTTCTCTGTAATGCCTCTCGACTTAATGGGAATGGTTACATGCGAATCAAAAGCGTGTATTTTTTCATGATAGGTAGCAAAGTTAGGTTGTTTAGTTGGACATTTTGAATTGAGGATCTCATCCGATTTGATGGAAGCACAGAGATCAATGAAACAATCTATATCTAATCAAACTCTCATCTCTATCACAAGTTATGTGCGTTATCTGCTGGTTATACGATATCTGCACTGATATACTTGCTTTCAACTTTATCAACTACGTGCATCACATATTTTGAAGAGGGGCTTGCTGAGACCTTGTGATCATCTCTATCTGTCTCCAGCCGCGCACACGAGAGAGAGAGCGAGAGAGAGAGAGAGAGAGTGAAAGAGAGAGATTGCATCTCTTCTTTCGACGATCTGCCACTACAAAGGCAATATCTCTCCTCTGTCCCAAGATTGCTATCTCTGATGGGGCAGAAATAGAATACTGTACAAGATATACGACTCTTCTGCTTTATCAAGCTGTGGAGAGGAGTGTTTAATGAGGCAGCATGCAATAAAGATCACTTTACAAGAAAACATTCTCTTTTAAGGCATTACAATCTATTGGCTATGAGGTAAGGGAATGATCAGTGTAAATCTCCAATATTCCCAATTTTTGCATCTACCTATGATTGCTTTCAGTTCAGTGGAAAAACAAAACACAGCAGAACTTACATTGCCGTAGAGATTTATAAACCCACTTAAACAATTTCCGTCTTATTCATCATAATCATCTTATTTACTATATGAGTGATAAGCTATTTCTATTGGAGGTAGAGCAACAAAATCCATTCCTGGAATCCAACTTCAAAAGAACAAACAAACCCATATATGAAAATCTTTTGAAGAACATCCTTAGAGAGTACTGCATCAACAAAACCTAATAAATTATTTTCACGCTGCAGAAGAAAACACCTATACGATATATGTGGAAGTGCACAGGACACACAAGAAACCTAACTAGAGATGGTTTATTTGTTATTGTTTGCTCACTGCACCTTTTTTGCTGGAGGCAAATCATAAAAGCTGAGGAATTAATACTTAATGACTGTGGCATTTATTAGCAATTCTTCCATTCTCATGGGAGTATGGGCAGTAACTACGGGCATGTTTGAGGCAGATGGAATACACAAATCACACTGCAATTTGACCAACCACTTATGAGAAACAGGAATAAAATAATGCGTTTCTAAATAATTGCGTCTATCTTTTCCACACTGCTGCTTCTCTATTCTTTCTCTTTCCTGTGTTGTATTGAGACCACGAGAATAAACGTGTTGCTTATTGTGTGTTGTATGTTGATCCAATTTGGAGTGTGACTCAATATTGGCGGCAGACAGAGTGCTCATGTGTGTGACTCCAGTTTTACCTACTGAAAGACTCCTCTTCCGTCCTTTGCCATGAAATTAGAAAGAACACGAGATGTCTTCCACCGAGTGAGGCTTCTGCTTTCCTTTCAGCATCTTCCCTCCTTTGCTCTCATTCTTCCTGCGTGCTGGAGAGGTCCGCGAGACTCATTAGTGCCTGCCTTGGCGTTTCATGCCGTGTGTCCCCAAAGGCATTACTAGCACCATTAGCCTAGGCAGTACTGAGATTTCAAACTGCCTGGGCAGAGGGATGGCTTCCAAACCAAAGTGTGCTCCTTTCTTTAATTAGCATTTTTCAAACATCAATATATTTTCCTCTGGCCTCCCAGGACCAAAACTCTGCCAAATGAATTATTAACAGTCTTGCTGTCTTCCATTTTCATTTTCTCCCACCTCCTTTTCCTTTGAACGCAGTCATGGTTTCCAACTCTGTCCCTCTAGTCGGATGGGAATGTGGGATGGACACCCAGGGATGACTCTCCCCCTCAGGTATGCACATGTTTTGCGTGTAAAATGATCAATTTGGGTTTAAATCAAGAACGCAAGCTGCTTGAATGTCCACGATTGCTGGAGTGCATGAGGCGGTGCTGCCCCCAGGCTAAATTCTAATTATATTTACGTTTCCCCCTTCTTCTTTAATGTATTGTCCTGTGACAGCGAAATTGCTGGATTTTGCACTACATTTTGCCTTTTCTTATGCACAAACAAAATCACCTGCTGAAAATGGAATGACTCTCTCTCAGTAATCCCCCTGGTAGATAACTCATTCGGTTGCCGAGTCTCAAGGCTGAGCAACATGAATACTATGTAATCTACAGAGAGTAATATCTCTTTCAATCTGTCATGTAAAAGAAGTGAGGCCACAGACTTGAAAAGGCACGGGATTGGATTCGAGGCACAATATGGTTGAGGAGATAAAGCTGAAAAGAGGTAAGATAACCCTTTTCCTCCTTTGGCCTTGGCTACTGTCTCTGACAGAGGTATGGTGGGAATAACCAAGGCCCATCATGACTCTCTCTGGGGACCACTCTAATCTCAGCTCATCTCCAAACCCATCCCCTCTTCAATCAATCCAACAGATGCACCTGTAAGCACAGCCATCCTATAATAAAGGTACAGATGACAGGTGGCCTGCTGGACATTTATATTGCTTATTATATGGTTATGTCTTTGTTCAGACATGACTCAGAATCACCAGGAATACTATTGTTGCACAGCTTTGATGATGGTTGCCATGGTGATTCACAGAAATGTTGATAACCAGCATTGAATAGCAAGGTTTGAATAGCAAAAACGATCATATATGAAAATTACAGGTAATATTTTCTCTACTTTGCTGAGGATTCTGAGGATTTCAACTGTAAACCCATAAATATGAAGATCAATAGAAAATATGAAAGAACTGGAGCCAAGGGACAAAACAAGTGGGTAATAAATCCATAAATACATTATATATATAATATATCAAGAAATAACATCTTTGCCGTCACTAGAGGGAAAAAAAACTAAAACACATTAGCAACGTTAAAAAACAGCTAGGGTAGTTGTGCTGTGGAGTGACCTAGTGGTTAGAGACACTATCCTGTACTGGAAGATCCCAGGTATGATCACCAGTGACCACAGGTTAATCCCTGATTAATAACATCTCACTTCAATCATTTGTTAGTGAAAAACAATCAAGTTAGAGAATCAGACAACTGTGTCACATTTAAACAATGCATTTCACTTGCATTTATAAAAGTGAACAGAAACAAGCTAAGCTTGACTAGTTTAACTGAGATGTAGTCGAGCTAGGGTATCTGCTGTTAGCCAGCCCAGCTGCCATTTGATGGAAGTTGCTAAAACATTAGTTGCATTTTTGATGATGTTTAAGTATCTGTTGTTTTAGATAATAATAATGATAATAATAATAATAATAATAATAATAAAGCACTTTCAAAATAAAGTTAGAAAGTGCTGTACAGAGAAAGATATGAAGTAAATGATGAGAGGTATCTCTCTAAATGTATTGCAACTGGGAACAACACCTCTGTTAATTATGAGAGCCTAAGTGACGACTGATAAAGCAGGCAAAGGGAGCTGTTTCATTTTAATATGTAATGTGGTTTAAATTTCTACTTATGTTCAGGACAAGCTTTAAATAAGTGTGTCCTTAAATAATCTTTAATTTTACAATGTTCATTCTTTCTCACATCTACGGTGAACTTCTTATGCCCCCAATAGGAGCTCAAATGTAAAGAAATCACATCTCCAACTTTCTTAGGCCTTTAAGCCTTTGTGTGTCTGAGCTTCTGTACTGTATTTTTCCAGGATTTTAACATTAGGTTGAAAAGTTTTCAAACAAACCTCAAGTCCGTAAAGCACATTTTATTTCCTGGGGGGAAAATGACTATGGTCTTTGTTTAACCCTAGTCATTTTGGTGTTCTGTCTTGAGACAAAATCTAAAGTAAGTCTACATACTGGCAACAAAGAAACTCATTTAAAGAAAAGTAATTGGATGAGAAATGAAAGTCTCACAGAAATATGCTGGCCTGTGTTTGATATTTCCCTACCACCAATTTCTTAATGAATTGAACACTTTTAAATATATTACTGTACACTCCATAAAGTTGCTACATGCTCATCCAATAGTGTATACTAGGGATGTGAATCTCTCTTTCTTGATGTTTTCATATGATGCCATTCATCTTTTATTTGATCTGATGCGATACAAATTGATACGAAAAGATTCAATTTGATTCAGCACAGTGAAGATCAGTGCAGAGTTTACTGGTGGAGGGAGGTGGAGACAGGGAGGTGTCCTGATTTTGACTTTGATTGGAAATCATGTTGTCATCAACACAAAAACTAATGCAGTAATCAACATGACCCAGCTATGAAACAGAAATAGCCATGTTTGCATGATATTGTCATGAGCATTATAGGCAAATACAGCACATATAGGCAAAGCACTGAAATTTCTGACCAGTTGCACATTTATTGTGACACAAAATGTACCTTTACAAAAAACTTCGATCATGGCATTTAACAGCTTTGCACAACTTTAAATCGAGGAACACCTCAAGGTCATTGCTTTGAGCCGTCAAGTCGCTCTGATGAATACTCCCACATCACTTGAACACAGCATCAACTACAGCCCCCCCCACCAGAGGCAGAGCAGGAAGGAAGAAATGATCTCTTTGTTTGAGTTAACCACAGATTTTCGGTGCATGAGGGTTAGCGGTGCGCGATGGTTAGCTACCTGGCAAACTTGAATGGAACAGATGGAGCTCAAAATTTCAACACAAAGTATAAATGGTAATGACTTCTGTGTTCATTCATTCATGTCCATGGCATTCATGATCTTGGAAGGTCAGCAGGCTAGCTAACTAGCTTACCTGGAAAGCTATAGGCTAGAATGGCTAGTTTGAACTTGAAAGGTCAGCTAGGCTAACTAGCTAACGTACATAACTTAGGAAGGCTAGATTGCATTTTTTCAGTAAGTAGCTAGACCGCTAGGCGTCATAATATTAGCTACCTCCTCTCTTACTCCTTGCCTTTTTCACTGGGCCAAAATAACTGGTTCTTTGGCAAGGCCCATTGAGGTTTAACTCAACCAATAGGGTTATTTCTGCCTCCAGAGCATATCTGCCTCTGAAAAATGTTTGTATAACTAAAACTCCAATCTGCCAGTTTTCACCCGGTCCTGTATGATTGAATTGATACAGCTGGCCCGGTGTTCCCGATTTGAATCATTACCCCCCTAGTGCATACTGTTACTATCAACCAACATACTGTAGGACATACGCAGCTGCATGAGCACACATACATATAGAGACAAACACATAAGTACACATGCAGTTTTGCATGCACACACACAAAAAATTCATAATTGAATCACTGTCTAAAAATCAATCAATTCCTTCTAAGTCACTAAGCAGCCACCATGTAAAGTTAAAGTAACTGTAATATTACCAAAAAGGGTACAGTACGTCACGTGACACAAACAGGATATCACTAGCCATGCTTCATCACAGAATACAATAGGCCTTTGTTTTACCAGGTGGGGAAGCAGATGCTAAAGAAACAAAGAGTGGACGCGAGAGAGATACTTTGAATTAAATCACAGATAGAGCTCACTTTATTCCATCAAAGCCTTTTCTTACATGTGCTTCTCAGATCTATACTCTTGTACTATCCACCAGAGGCTAATCATATTTTATCTTCTTGTCAACCGATAACATCACATATCAACATGAATATTACAAAGGTGTTTGGTGAATTGTTTTTTGCAATCAACTTTAAACCCTTTGATATGTAAAGGGTTCAATTATGAATCTATGAACTTTTGATGTACAACAGCTATATACAATGTACACACACACGCACACAATTTATCGTAACTAAGAATATGCAATTTGAAACAGTTAGAGCTCTTTGATGTACAAAGTAAGAGGCTCATAGGCTAATTGTTTTTATTGTATGTCTGATGTCTTGACTACGCGTACCTGCTATGGGACTAAATCTGAAGGAATGTTGCAAAAGGATACGTATGCACTAACTTAGAGTTAGATATTGGTTTCCAACAATAAACTTGAGGTATTTATTTCAGGGGAGGAATGTAATCTTTGATCCTTGCCTGGCTGGCGGAGTCAAGCGCCACAACAAGGATGCTTTTCTTGGATATTTGCTCTTCACACAGCAATAGCATCCTGACACAAATTTGAACCGAGTTTGAATAAATCTAAGTGTAAAATGCTTCATACCGTCAGTTCTTAGTGCAGCTCTGACTGAGAGTATTAGCGTATGTATTGTGTGTATTGGATGGTAATAGATAGGAATGGATCGTGGCTTTGGGCAGACTCTTTTGCCTTTAGCCTCTTTTCAGCGCTCCGGAGCTTTGTCATTTAAATCATCTCCAGAGAGCAAACTTTTAAAAGATGGGAAGCTAATTTGTGGTTTGAAGAATCAGAAATTACCTTTGTTGAAACAGCAGCCTGCGAGGGGAAGTTCATATGGATGACATGGAGCTGCAAAACTCATTGAAAAAGGGACAGGTGTGCTTTTGTTGTAGTTTGGTTGCCAACCATAATGTGGTGCGATGCCCACAAGTCATTTTACTGGTAGGAAACTACGGCAGGCTTCCACCACACCTGACAGTTTTTCTTCCTGAAAAGTTTTCTGACACCTCCAAAACTGAGTGTTGTTTGTCAGAATCTGTAATCTGATTCAATCTCAAAGAGAAATAAAGGTGTGTTTTAGATCCTTCCATCCTTTATATTCAGTCTACAACAAACCTTAACATGCTGACCACATAAGAGTGTATAATCTATGAGCTGCATTAAATTACACAAAATGTTATGATTCAATGTCCCTGAAAATAAGATGATACCCACACATTTGTGGTGAACTTTCCATCATCTTCCACCACACACAATCATCTGTAAATCCATCATGTTCTCTGTGCTGTGGTCCTTTTACAGGTGCTTTTGGCTGTTATGTGAGTCCTTTTGACATTTGCCTTGGATTGGGTAGCCATCTGTGAATGTGCTGAGCTGTTTGCTGTGCTTCTCATATGAACCCACGCGCAGTGCCTAGGGTATGAGTTGTTTACAATGCAGCCCCACATCATTTCATACACATTTCTCTTCCTCCTGCCTGCCTTCACTCCTCTCAGGTTGTGTTCGATCTTTGGTGTGATAGGAAAGCTCCCACGCTTCACAGTGGTTTTCAATACGTTCATATGAGTCCACTAATACATGAATTATAAGGAAGGGAGTTATTGTGGTCATATTCGATATTCAAGCCAGAGTTGCGGCACCATTCCTTTTGTGATCATCTAACTCATTTTTCATTTCTTGTATACATGCAGTGTACAGTATGTGATTAAAGTCTGATTGGGATTGTGAGTGCTTTCCTATTTAGCCTGTCCAAGAACAAAGCACAAGGCCTGTCAATAACGTAGTAATGCGCTTAATGGGAATCCAGTCTGCTGGCGTGAAGCAGAAGCACAGATTTCATTGAGGAGCATGGTAGCAATACAAGATGCAATCAAGGACCCAGTTGTATATAGGGCCTTGCTGAGACTATAATTTGGGAAACTCGGGAAGCACTATTGTGTACTGTCATAATTGGCGGGTGCACAATGCTGGCGCCATAGATAGAGGATCAGATCCAGGACAATTTGATTTTAGAAAGAGGTATGACTTATTGTGTAAGAAATTTAGCTATCCTTTTATTACCTTGCAAACTATATGCTGCTTTTCAATATATCACTCGTTCTATATGAGCTACTTATTTTGAATGCTGTATTTTTGAATCATTCACCTCAGATTCATCAAAATATTAGTTTCAGCTTCGTCACTCTTTGGACATGGGAAAAATACCTAGTCTGCAGGCTTAGTTGCTAAACACCAAACAGTAGGAGCAAGAGGAATGTTGTTCTTCCTCTTACCAAGTTTTCGAGTCAGTGGAAAATAAATTTACAAACTTGGTTTAATGGTAAAGAGGCAAAGAATGAGGTGATGTTATTAGATCTATCTAATATAAAGAATACTTATATTAGATTTAGATACTATATATGTACTGATAGTGAATAAAAATGTTCTTAGTCAGGTGAGGAGTGTGTGTGTGTGTGTGTCTGTGTGTGTGTGTCTGTGCATGTTTGTGTTTCGATCATAAAATTAAGACATTTAAAAAAGGATTTTAGAGTGAATGTGAATCCAGGTCTACTGTATATAAAATTATAATTATAATTATAAATCGTATTTTTGACCTACAGCGGTGAAACCTGAAGCTTTGTGACAGTTTGTGCAGACCTTGAGTCAGTGGAAGGTAAAATAACATGGCTTGGAGTCTCTTTATAGTTCAACTTAGGTTATTATTTGTACCTCAGGAATTAAGTCCCGACTGTATCTGAGGCATATAAATTTGGACCAATAAATTTGGACCTGGATGCATGCTTGACTTTAAAGGTAGAGAGTTTAAAGACGTTACAATTTGACGGTATGAAATTTCACCTGACAGTTCTGAGACTGTTTGATAGAATGAGCACACAAAAAGACTGAGGGGCAAAAAATCGTCAGGAAAGTTTAAGCTAGCTACGATGCATACAATGTTCAAAAACCTGCTGAGCTTCTTGGCTTTTCATACAGACTTGTGTCCTCAGATGATGCCTGCAGTTACTGCAGGATAACTAGTACAATTCAGGCAAATCAAAGAAATCATTCAAACACAACCAAATTCATCCCCTACAGCTGAACTCCACTTTGCTGCCGACTTGAATAGAACAAACATGGCAGTGACAGGTAATTGATTATTTCAATTCCCAGGTTCACGAGAACTGTACTTCTGAGTGCGAGTGAACATGTGTGCTTCCCTCTTTATGACTGCATCCTTATTTCACATTTCTGTTGTTTTACTTTGAAAGATGTTAGTTGTGCGGGTAATCTGTGAGTGCAAGTTCTAGCTGTCTAGCTGTCAGACAAGGTGTTTTCTTTGATACGGTGTGGATAAGGAACTTTCGTCTCATGCATTTTCTTCAGTACAGTACATGACATAATGCTTATTAGTGCTTGTTTGTTTGAATTTGGCTGTTTTGTCCACCATGACATTTTCTTCCTGTCTTGACCAAATACCAGGTATGAAACACAGAAAATGGAAATTTTGCACAGCACATTACAATAATAACAATGTGAAAAATAATGTTCTGAAATTAAAATCTGTTTAATTCCAGTGAATATTATACTTGTCATCACGTTGTTTGCTGTGAGAACATTGGGCCTCATTCACGAAAGTTTTCGTAAATTATTCGGAAATTTGTCGTATTTAGAAAGAAAACACCAACGTGGGATTCATGAAACATTCAGGAAACCTCGATTTGTGTGTAGAACAGGTATATATTTGATGAATGCCAATCGTTAATAAATTGTAAATTGGATGCGCGTGCCTGTTGAAGCCGATTTGCAGAGGTAAACGCTGTTCAACACCATAAAAGGCTGCAGACTGAAGGGTCGTGTGCAAGTAAACAACGGAGGAAAAGAGGAACTTGGCGGAGTCCGAAATTGAAGTGTTGCGTGCATGAGAAAAAAACAACAGAGTTTTCAGTGGCATCAGCAGTGGAGTGACAAGAACTGATCAAAGTAAATCATGGCAAGACACTATTAACGCTGTCAATGCTGTTTCAGCAGAAACACACACCGTTGCTGAGGTAAAAAAATGTAATGGTTCGACATGAAACTAGATTTCAAAAAAGTATAAGGAGAAGTAGACACGTATTATCAGCCACAGGAGGAGGGCAGAGCTCTGAGGCGCTATCCGACATGGATCAGAGGATCAATCAATAGGAGAGACCTCACTGTCGGGTGTCCAGTCAGCATTAGAGTTGGACACAGATCAAATCCAGGCTGCATCTTCATCAGATGGTAGGACTATGTAATTGTATTTGTAAGACGTCCAGTCCATGTGATCAACCCATTACAAGTCTGATAATCTTATTTTTTTTCTATAAGGCCACTGAAACATCTTGTTGTTAAAGAGGTTTGGCACTATTGTCATGGATTTTTCATAAAGAATAAGCCGTTCTAAGAGACTTCCTGCATGTTTCCAAACACACAAAGGATTTGATCGTACCAACGAACAAATTCAGATATGAACAAAATGATGAATCAGACTATGTTCGTAGAAACGTTTGTACGAACGCTTTAAGATCAAATCTGATCGTACACACGTTTCGTGAATGAGGCCCATTGTCTTTAACACTTACTTATGCTTCATTAAGGATTCTCATAGGCTTTTGTGTTCATGAGGAAAAAACAGCCTTCTAATTTTAGGTTTTGCTTATGTAGTTGAGGCGT
>OOFE01049270.1:57148-70812 GCA_900323365.1 Monocentris japonica
GTCATGGATTTTTCATAAAGAATAAGCCGTTCTAAGAGCCTTCCCGCATGTTTCCAAACACACAAAGGATTTGATCGTACCAACGAACAAATTCAGATATGAACAAAATGATGAATCAGACTATGTTCATAGAAACGTTTGTACGTTTCGTGAATGAGGCCCATTGTCTTTAACACTTACTTATGCTTCATTAAGGATTCTCATAGGCTTTTGTGTTCATGAGGAAAAAACAGCCTTCTAATTTTAGGTTTTGCTTATGTAGTTGAGGCGTCAATGTTTCTGCTAAAAGAGTGTACTAAAAGATATCCTTTCCTTGAGTAAATAATGTGTAAATTATTGGTTGAGTAAATTATTGTTTTCTTAGACAGCTTGGGGAAATGAGGACTGCTTTATTTGAATTCATATATATTGGCTTGGTGAATGTTTGGGGAAATTGTGAAAACATAACTTGTGTGATGTGGGTGAAAACTAGGTTTTCACCACTAATTTCATGTTTAGATGAAATTAGTATGACAACTGATAGGATCACTGGCTTGGTCCTATTGTTATACAAACATCAAAATGTCTTAAGTGGCAATCTAGATTAATATTAGCATTCCTGTTCTGTTCTATGCACACAGGGTTTGACAAAAGTCTCAAGTGGTAGTAGAATAAAACTTGAATATCTCAGACATCAGTTGACATGAATGCCATTTACAGCAGAAAGTAAGAAACACACTCCACACACTGCATATCACAGTATGACACTAGTAAAATAATATGACATAGGCTGTATTTACCTGTTATAGCAACACATCATGAACATAGAACCTCCTCTGCATTACTGCAAACGCCCTCATCATCAGGTTGAAGCTTGGCTTTCATGTTTGCGTATTAGGCCAAACTCAGAAGAAGTCTGGCATCTTGTATTCAAGTTTAACATGCCCATGCATTTGTAACACTAACAAATGTCTGAAGTTCCCCCTCTACTTGCGTCATGATGTCATCCTTACAGCTATTTAGTTTTCCATGTGTGGCAGAATATGCACTCTACTTAATTAATTGAGTTGCAAGACCATCTTTCTGGACTGTTACTTTCTGCTTTTTTATTACAGCCTTCAGCAAATTAATTGGGTGAATCCCTCATTCCCTTTAGCTGGCATCAGTCTCCATCGAATGGAGATAAAAATCACTAGATCTTACAAACCGAAAGGATGTTTGATGTTGCAACTGAAGGAGCAATTAAAAAGGTGCAGTATTGGTTCTAATTTTCTTCTCAGTTTATTACTAGTCACACATCTTGCTAATTTGGATTTGTTCAATGAAAAGACCTTTTATTTGGCTTTTGATCAATTCAAGATTACAATTTCTTAAGCAATGGCTCAGGACATAAATGTGTGGCAGGCCTGTTCTGCTGGAACGACACACGAGGCCAGTGGCCAGTGGTCCCCCAAAACCATTGTGGAATCAGTGTGACTTAATGTCATTGTTAAAAGACAGAGCTCAACCTCCTACATTTCAGGCCAGTATATATATATTATGAGCCAGGAACACCATATCAAGCCTGAGATCAAAGGGTTACAATAATGTCTTCACCTGAACCTGTGGGAAAGGCTTTTCTGAAATGTCCAAGTGTAATCTCCCAAATGGAGAGAATCTAGCGCCCTAAACTTTGCTACATGTAACCAGGAAGATTCCTCTCTGAAAGGCCAAGAGAATGATGGATAAAACATTGGATGAACGAGTACACAGAGCTGATGCCAATTCATCCTCGCCTAATTCCAGCTTTTGAGCTCTCTCTCTGTGTCTCTTACCTCTGACATTTTCACATTTAGAAGCTACACACTAGAGCACCTGCAAGAAAGAGAGAGAGAGATAGAGAGCGAGAGAGAGAGAGAGAGAAAGACCCGCAGTGTAAGTCAGTCCAAGAAAGTAGTCCAAGTGTTGATTAAAATAAATGGTGACAGCATTTTAAGCGATTTATCTGCATCCAACATGAGACAATGTTTTTTTGTCAATATAATGTTGCATTGATTATTTTGAACTTAAATTTGATGCAGACTTCTGTCAGATTGCCCTGATGCTCTGGCCTGCTGTCTTGACAACAGACATGACATGATACTTAAGAGGGTAAAGGGAGGGAAACGGGGAGAGGTGTATATGAAACTTTAAATCAATATCACTGTAAATCAATATCACCATCATGCACACACACCACGGCACAACCCTGCTCTGTTTCCTTCTGTCTCTCTCTCTCTCTCTCACACACACACACACACACAAATACACACACACGCACACACATCACAAGTTCTTGACTCGTGATGCATGCTGCGTATGTCTTTGCAGGCCTGTTTTACTTTTTTATGAACGTAGGCATTTAAACCTGACAGTTTTGAGAGGGATTCAGTCTCACTGTGAATGTGTATATTGGTGTGTTTGGTTTGTGTTTGTGTGTGAAAGAGAAAGAGAGCGAGAGAGGCAAATCAAAGCATCAAACATAAACACCACAATAAACAGCACCAATCCAGTTCTCTTCCAAACCCTTTCATAATCCCCCCTAAAGCTGTCTTTCAGATTCGTTGAGCTATAATAATAATGAAGGAGAAATAATTTTCGAGATTGGGGTATGTGAGAAACCTGAGAAACAACTATGATGTTGAATTTTCATCCTTGATTCTCTACATTTGAGAGAGTGAGCTCGCTTGACAGTGTAAACAATGAAATTTATGTGAAAGAGAAATTCAAGAAACAAAGTTTGTATGTGGTATCTGTCTTGACTTATGCAGGGTAGTGGAAAAGCGCCAGGTGACTGAATGTGAAAGATCAAAGTTCTTGTCAGCCATGCACAGAATGCAAGCAGAAGTGGGTAGTTACAGAGACTCAGGATTTATGTCCATCAACGTAAGCCCCGGCTGCCTTTGTTCTTCATCGACCTCTGTAAACACAATCATTTCACTCCTCCACTATGCAGCATTCACATAATATTCGCACATTACTTCATCCATGATTTTTTCCCGTCTTGGGAACTAAGAGGGCTAAGCTTAGGAAGAGCTTGTCCTGAATAGTCAAAGCCTTATCTTTGAAGAGTAAGTACTGCTGTCTTATAAGTCATGGTGCAAAGGACAAGCGAGGGAGCTTAAGTTTTGTTTCTCTTGCTTCGGTTTTGACACGAACGACAGTACTTAAGTGTCCTTTTGTTTCACTCCCCTCCAGTTGTAGATATTAAAGATGCTCTGTCGGTTGTTTCCTCTCTCTCTACTTTCTGTGGTGGCGGGAGAGAGCTTGAACATAAATCTGATCAGGTGACAGCATCATAGCAAAGTTTTGCTGCCCTATCCCTCCCTTTCTGTCTCCATCATTCTGTCTCTCTCAGGCCCCATTCTCCCTCATTGCTTTTCTCAGTATAAAAGCACAGCAGCCATCCTGTTCCAACCTGCTGCCTACACGACAGAACATGGGAGAGATGATGGAAAAGTGCTTTGCCCAGCTTCCGTGTTTGAAAGTCTTTGAGTAGAGGGAATGTGAGGTCTTCCAAAACTATGCCAAGCTACTTCTATAGCTTTTCCTGAGGCAATTGTCATCATAATATAACAGAACTCTTCTCTCTTTCAAGAAAGAGGTACATAAAAAAGGGGGCGAACAAACTATACACATTTATTCTACTCTGCTAGGCTCAGGGAATCCAAGCCCACTGTGTGGGGTGGAGAAAATAGAGTAAAAAATGAAAACACTCCACAGCCTGCCTGACTAAATGATGGTGTTAGGATTATTGGGGACCACTAGTTCACTGAAGCAGAAAATGGGAATATGCTTGTGAGGGCACACCAGTTTACTTGAGCAGGAACCGCAGGCTCCCTGGGAGACAGACAAGGCAACCTCAGCAAAACAGCCAGCCGAATAAAAAAAAAATGTGCTATACTCCACCGAAGGGTCTAATTGTAACTAATTGGAATTCATCAGCACAATAAATGCATTTCAACACCTTATTGAATCTTGGTTTCATAATAATTTTAGGCCCCGTTGAATGGGTTGAATTCATTTAGGGTGAAAATGAATCATATTCATTATGGGGACCAACGGTAATGAATTTTAGTCCTTGTAATGCATTTGTACTCAGTGTCACATAGGACAGCGCTGATTCTCTTTTGTAAAATTTCCTAATGGTCAAATTGCTGTTATGGAACCTAATAGCCTCATTAACACAGCCTGCAGCCAAAAGAATATAGCTTTGGGTTTATTAAATGTCACTCACATCCATTCCCTCATTTATTAATTCAGTCAGTCATTCATTCATTTTCTGTCATTATTCTCCACCTCTTAAATTCCCTGGTTTCACCAGTGAAGGGTGTGACCAAGAGAAACTAGCGTAACAATTGGCTTTTCACATCCATTCATCCATTTCCTATAGACTGTAAAAGGGAAATTTGATAGGATGCTGTTTTTCTTTCAAGGTGAATAGAGAAGAAGTAAAGAGTAAAGAGCTTGGAAAAGAACAGCGTTGTGGATGATCATTCACCATTACCACATACAATAAGATGAAACAAATGATCCTCTTCAGGAAATTGGGCCACTCCAGCAGCAAATACTGATGGGATACAGCAAGGAAAAATAGAATATAAAAATATACAATAAGAGCAAAATGAAAATATGAAGAAAAATAATGTTAGTTTACAGCATATACTGTATATAGGATGTGCAGATATGTACCTGTATTCACATTAACAGGTCTACAGAGGGTCATACATATGTACAGAAAGTGTCTAAGTGTGTAGAAGTACATTGTAAGAACTACATACAATCAAATCTGTTCAATTTACTGGCAGTCCACCTTTTTCAAGAAGTCACAGATAAGGACAGGTACAGAAACAGTGCAAGCACATGCCTTAAAGAGTACTCTGGTGCATAGGAATGGCCTGCCTCAGCTCCCACCTCGTTGGCTGAGGGTAGCATTATGCAGTCTGTCAGCCCAAAAGACCGCCTAAAGCGCTTCGTGTTGCACCTTGGTAAAGATAAAGTGGAGGTTTGATGTGTCCGTAGCTGCATTAGCTCACCATAGAGGGGGTAGGAGGTGTCGTCCCGGTTGGAGTTCATTTTAGTCCTCATCCTCCCCTCTGCTAACTGCCTCCAGGCTGTCCAGGCTCAGCCCATTGGCAGAGCCAGCTTTTTGATCCTGTCTGCACTAACCCGCTTTGGTGATGCATCCTCAGCATACCACTGCAAAGAACGGTGCACTGTCCACCACTGGTTGGTAGAACGTGTTGAGTAGTCTGCAGAAGTAATGGCATGCCGCCAACCCTGTACAGCTCAATGCTGGTGGCATCTGTAGTTAAATGTCATCAGAAAAGACATCCGGTTCTCTTCATCCAACAGCAGCTGTCATGCTAACCTTATTAACATTTGTTAGCTGCATGATTACATGAGCTGAGATATCGCATCTACATACACATGCCAATAACATCATCACAGTAGGGGGCATGTTTGATTATACTCAAACCAGAATCAGACCTTGCGGCAGAGAGGCACACAGATCAGTTTTAATAACAAGCAATGTGTGGGTTTTGAAGTGCTGAGGCTCAGGTGAGCTGATCCCAGACCGGTGCTTGGGGCGGTGGCTCTGTAATGAGCCGCGGTGGGAGGGTAGTGATGAGGAGTTCCCATGGTAAAGAGCCCTGCTGAGGTTACAGGGCCGGGCTGGTAATCAAGAAGTACACCCAGAGGCAGTGTCACACTCACTGGATTGCTCAATCTCCTCGCATTATCCTCTTATAACACAGCCCCGCCTCCCTGCTCTGACACTCACTACTACTCAACACACCAGGGAGGATGTGGAAAAAGGCTTTACTAGAAATCTCCTTTTCAACTGTCTTATTTAAAAATCTGCAAAATAAAGTGTACGTGGGGACAAATGTGCAACATTTACAAGAGTCGAAATTTGTTCAGGGATAAAAAATTAAATTTGAATTCCTGTTTGCATGACTGCACTGTGGCTGGTACACATGCTGTGAATGCAATCCACTCTGCTCAGGTACATTTGAATTAAGCAAGCACGGCAGAGGGATTTCTATTTAATGGTTTCGTCACTTTTAAAGCCATAATTCAAACTAAGTCTATGGAATAACAGTATATACATTCAATACATACATGAACTATTTTACCTTTTTATCTTTTTTTCTTGTCTGCTGTTCTGTGTTGAGTTTTTTTCATTAGCAATCTAATCTATATCTGCTGTGCTGAGGTAACTTAAACATGACCTAAGCTGACAGGTGACAGCTTTTTCGAGCCAACGTTAATGTTAGTTAACCTGTTACAATTGCTGTGGCATGGTGTATTTAACAGGCGATGGATGAAGGGGCCATGCATATGGGGAAGCACAACCAAGTGCAGATATACAGTACAACTGAAGTGTTGTTCAACAAGTGCGAAGATGTGTAGGATTGGCCATGCCTGACAATTTGCTTTGTTTCCTGATTTTTCTGAGAAATAAATGGAGTTGTCCAGGACACATGTGGTGCATTACCGACGAAAATCCAATGTGTCCAACATCTGGCATGCTTGAAGACATAGCTATAAAGTTCAGAGAAAAGTGCTTTTTGTGCTGTGTATGCCAATGTGTGTGTTGATGAGGATTTATTATTGTGTTGTGTGTGTATTTAATGGCTGTGGTTGCTAGGTTGTGTGTGTGTGTGTGTGTACACCTCTCTTCTTGAATACCACCACACACCACCTGTTGTATTACAGATGTGCAAGTCACATTTTTCACATGTATCAATATGGAGACAGTTAAATGAGGAATCTCCTGATCCACAAAGACATTTTTTACAGTTCTTTTTACTGTATGCTCATCATGTACTCAAATAGGTCTATCCATTCGTTTAAACCACAATTTATTTAATATCCTGGCATTTTTTCAATGCAAAATTTATTTTGCTACTATTTTTATTCAGCTGAGCTTTCTTGATCTAGGCTTCAAATCGTTGTATTTCTCCTTAGGGAGCTTACAATCCCTCTCAGACAGGCCTGGAAACTGGGAGCAATTGAGCAGTTTCAATCACACGCATGAAGACTCTTAAAAAACAGGATCAATCAATATCCACTTCTCAAAGTTAACTTGCAAAATTTACTTTAATTGAAGCTGTCGCTCACCCCAAGACACGAAGTAACAAGTAACCATCTCTGTTGCTCATCAATGCTTGAATGCCAATGACCTAAAATCACTGACTTCAGACAGGATAGTCAAAGAGAGGGAAAACCTATAAAGCTAAAGACTGTCTCTGTGTGTCCTGAGAAAGCCTTGCGCTCCACATTTGTGCAACCTAAATTTCCTTTGCAAACTGTCAATAACTAATTTGTGCCAATGCATTAAAATGAGTAGAATGCTTTACTAACATGAGCTGCAATCAAGTCAAGTCAAGTAGAGTTTATTGTCATTTCAGCCATACATGTAGCACATACAGCCAAACGAAATGTTGTTCCTCACAGGACCAAGGTGCAAAAAATAAACATACACTTACACAAAATACAAAATACACAAAATACAACCAACATAATAAATAAAAAAATAAATAATAAAATATACAGTAGAAAAACAATATGCTGAGTAGTGGTGTCAGTATAAAGTGTCATGTGTAAAGTGTCAAGTGTAAAGTGACCTGTGCAGGGTGTGTGTGTGTGCATGTGTGTGTGTCAAGTAAGGCATATATTTTTTTTTTCATGCGTCAAACATGCATGAACAGCTTCACAGGCAAGTGCACTTGTCCACTCAACCTACTGTGATTTCAGTGTAAATAAAATCCCACCACATGCTTAAGGAGTCAAATAGTAAACATACCTAATAATTTTTGAACAAGCTCGTATGAAACAAGGAGGAAACATCCTTTTTTTTATTGGCAACATTTCTTGCTACGGCTCCTGTTGATACAGATGAATGTCCTCATCTCCTATATTTACCCCCATTAAAATGTTTCAGCAATCCTTTTGCATTCAGTTTATAAATGGACTTATTTCACGGGCTCCACTGTTTGAGATGATTTTCAGTCATACTGTACAGTCAATGAGCGGCTTGCACAAAAATGGAGCCAAGCACATGCATCAAGTCTAACACCTCTTTTTCTCAATTTCTTCTAGATGACGGATATGTCTTGGAAAACAGATATGAGGTGGTAGCCAAAAACAGAATGGGTTCCCAGCAGTAGAGCCTATACATCATTGTAAATAATTCACAGAAGTAAAGCTAGCTTCCTGCGGCCAGCACACGCCCTGGCCAACATGTGCTTTATCTTGTTCACTGTGAAACTCCCCAAAGGCACAACATTGACCCAGGGCAGCCATCTTGGGTGTATGTTCCAACAAGAGCACATTACTCCTCATCCTACAAGTGTAGTTTTTATTAGGTGCCAAAAGTGACAGCGAAATTGGATTTGGTGTTTTAGTTGTTCTTCATTTTCTGTAAATTTCCAAATGTCAGTTAAGAGAAAAGTTTGGCTCTCTTGAGCATCTAAGTCAAAATAGAAGTTGAACAAGTTGTACAACTTTTCCATTGACTGTTCAGATGAGTACAAATATATAAAATCAACAATGACACAATTAAATCAAGTAACTCAAACAAATGTTATACTACATATATTATTTGGATCAAATCTGTGCAGTTACATTTGTGTATGGGTTCTACTGACAGTCCAAGGTGAAGTCCACAATGACTTATTTACTATGGCTTGAGGCACATGCATGTGTGTGTTTACACACACACACACACACACACACACACACACACACACACACACACACACACACACACACACACACACACACACAAAGACAGACAGAATAAGGATGGAGAGAGAGAAAGGAAAATGCAAAAAAGATGCAAGAGAGAGAAAAAAGAAACAGAAAAGAAGAGTGAGTGCACTAAGATTGGCCTTTATTGGTGAGATAAGAAGTTTATCCAATTGCATTACCGCAAGGTAGGCGACGCCACAGGAGACTGTTCTGGGGACAGTTCCTATATGGTGAACAGTCATTTTTAATTCAGGTGCTCTAACTTATTTTATCAGCTCTGAGGCCTGTTGCTGAGTAAACACTTTTAAAATTGAAGGTGAGAAAGCCCCTCTGGTTTTGAACAGAAAAAATGCATCAGCCACGTGAATGTAGAACAGTATATCATTCCCGAAAACACTGCAGCTTCCATGTCAGTACACTACGCAGCCCGCCAGTTGTCACATGCAGTAAACCAGTTTGTTTATGATTTAGAGGTTTTGCATATACAGCAGGTTGAAAAGAAAATATGAGGTGTATATCTTGGTTGTTTATGGTATTACTTACCTCACAATTTGGAGGACAAAATTACATGCCTATGTACTGTGGCTTTCTGGTGTATCCCCTTTCAATAGGTTGATCCCTTTCACAGAAATAAAAGCCTACACCTTGGCTTCTATTGATTTTTCAGATCACAACCTTTGTTGTTGCCTGGCAGTAAAGCCCACACGCTGTTTGAATGATGACACCCTTAATACATCAACATGTCCAAGTCAACTGACCTGACAATAGCTAGCAAGAGTGGAGTTGCTCAGCCATGTAATGGTGCCTTTTGGTTTGAAGCCTAAACATCACAGACCTATCACAGAGACACGCGAGGGCTGATATCTAACAGCCCTGTGTCAAATCACAGATGCTTGTCTCCATTTCATATACGTCTCCCTGCTTTGGTTTAACACATCACGAGTCAATGAGTTTGGACAGATCAACCCATCACTGTCACCTGACCCAGGCTCTGCTCCCATTACAGAGTCTCTCCAGACTGTCACGCTGAGTGAGTGTTACAATGTGAAGCTTCCAACCTTTTTAAGTAGATGGTTATGATGTGGCCCAAAGCATCAGTGTCTTCTGGGTCCAAAACCTATGCCGTTTTTTTAAAATTTACTTTTATTCATTTATGTTGTCAAACCTATATAAGATCTTGTGATTTGTGGCAATTACATAAATGAAAGATTGTTAGAATTGTCATTAAGTAAGGCAGAAGTTTCTAAACCTTTTGTAATTGTGACCCAAGTCTCTTCTTGGGACCCATCAAAACTCATTTTTGATGTAAGCAATATATGTGCATGAATGACATGTCAAATAACACTGCCTGGCTTTCACCAAAACATAAACTCTGGTCACCTTAAATCTCTAGACAGTTCAATCCACCACAGCCAAGGACTGGCTATCTGTTTTAGCTGGGCTTTAAGCTGAGCCTCAGCTGACACGTCAATGCACTGGTGATCCATGGCAGTGATAGCTTCTGGCTGTTTTGACATGGGGGACCGAGATTGTTTTGTGTGCGAGGGAGTGAGGGCCAGTCGGTCATCGGAGCTGGGAGGATTTATCACTGAACACTGTGTATTGATTTATACCCAAGCACAGGTCTGTTACCTCCCATCTCCCAAGCCAGTGGCCTCTGTGCCTGATTCCTCTGAGTGGTATAGGGGCTTATTATCCTTCTATTTTCTACATGCAGTACCAGTTTCAAATAAAGACTGCTCCGTAATAACAAGTACATATTCTGTACAGTCTCACAGTGATAAAACAACCTAATTTGTAGAAAATAATATGTTTTTGAAGTGCCGTGATGAAGTTTCACAGAGCACAGGCATAGAGGAGTAAAGTCTCACCTGACTAACTAACTGACCTGAATTGGGCTATTGATGCCCACAGCACTGTAGCAATAGCGTTGTGGGAAAATCATTTTCTATTCATTAAACTGTCATGACAGTTCATGCGTTTCCTGCCAATATGGTGCTTTGCTACAGACGCTGCTCATTGACTGTATTGCTGTCATATAATTACAAACACCTGTCATTTGATTACTTACACCTGTTGTTTGCCTATTGAGATGGTTGTGTGGGGACAAAATCAATTATTATTACGTGGGCATTCTGCTCACAGTGGCGTAGATTCTGTACATTTTGCAGTGCCCTAGTTATGGAGAGAACCACTCAGCTCACTAGAGTTAAAGCCGTCGATATATTTTCTCTTTTCTTGTCCAGTGAATGCGTCAGATGTTCTGTGGCCCTGGGTGACCTGTCATGGATACTGCCCACAGCAACTCACCTCTTGCTAACAAATCCTCTCTGACCCCTTCAGAATGCAGAGGCTACACTGCACGACTACAAATGCTTGGTGTGCGAGGGTGAGGGGTTCATGTGTTTGAAGCTTGCCTATGCATTTGCACAATTTAATAAAGAAAAACTCTCATGGTAAATGCAGGTTAACTGATTCCATAACACAATGTTTGGTAATAACGGATGTCAGGTGGCGCTCAAATAATTATCTCTCATAGGTGCATAGTCGGATGATTGAATAACCGTTCAATTGCTGGAGAGTGAGAGACAGCCTGCAATATCTTGTTCTGATAACGCTGGCTAACCCTCAGAATTTGGCTGCAAGTCTAAATATTGACAGGACATGTAGCTCCCAGCTGAAAACAAGGCTGACAACCCAAGCGTATATATCCTCCAGCCTTCCGTCTGCTGCCTGCCACAGACCAAAGCTTTGTTAAGTCACCTGTCAGATGAAATTACTCCAGTGCCAGTCCCCCTGTAAGGTGACTGCAGGGTTCCTGGGCTGCATAGGCGCCGAGGCCCCATGTGTACTCATGGTGTCTTGTGGGAACGTCGGGGGGCCAGAGCGCAAGGACGCATGCTGTTGGGTCTCACACAGACACTTATACAGATCCTGTATTATGGCCATAATCCAGAATGACACTTTAAAGAGAATACACCGGCTTCATTAGTGTGCTGACAATGCAGCCCTATTGGCCTGTTAATGGTCAGCTCTCAGGCTTGGCAGTGAGGAAAAGAACTTTAATCAATGTCTCACAGGTACTGCCGTTGCCAGGGATACTACACCAAAGAAAGCCTACAAAAGGACTAATGGCATCCTGTTGCGGTAGCTGGCTTCTATAGTGCATTTTAGCTCCAGTGTTTGGTTTTCTGGAGTCTGTAAAGCTGCAAAAAATGCTCCAAATTGCATAGAAAATTGTTGATACGATGCCATTCAGCTATGTTAGATTACAGCTATCTCACAATGCAAAATAATAGTTAAACCAAATTTAGCCTGTACCTCTTATGCGTTTCACTTCATAACATTTATGTTTTGTGTTTGCCAGTGTAAGTTTGCAAGTATGGAGTGTTTGTCAGGATGTCATGGCAAAAAGTATAAGGCCATCTTTATTTTTCAGACCTATCATGACCTCCTCATTCCTACCTGAGATGTTAAGAGCCATCACACAGACTTAAAGGCCTGCCTTGACGTTATTCTCTTCACCATGCACTTGTCACATTATGTGAAAGAAAAACACATTTATTGTTCAACTGCCTCATGTCTCTTTTGCAAATATGCTGTTTTTATTTCATTGAATAGGCAATACAGAAACCTTTCTCCAGAATCTAACAAGTAGCTGGTAAATAGACTAAAATACAAAATGTCAAGGTATCCTTTAAGTGACTCGATTTGCAGCTTTCACAAGAATAGAGTTGATTACTCTCTATCTAATATTTACATTCAGTCTGTGTATTTATCAAGTGTCTCTGAATCACACGAAGGAATCCCGCTGAAAGTTTGACTAGCTCAGAGTTGGACTACTTGGAAACTTCTTATGCACACTTAAGCGAGGAGTAAAACTTCGGCTTTGAGAAGTTATAGAACTTGATAGTTGTTGCTAAGCAGTCAACACATTGAAAGAGCTAATTTGTTCAAGACGTCCTAATACATTGAGTGTGACTATGACTAGGCTATAATAATTTAGGCCTATGCTTTGGTAAAATGAATGAATCACTGGAGGTGCTGTAAGGGTTTGTGACTTTATTGATGGTTGGCTGTGAGGGACCTAAATCATTGCTGTTACAAACCTGCATTTTCCCTGTTTCCAAAAAGCACAAGAGTCGCAAGTTTCAAGAATTTTGGTTTCCGCAGAGAGAGCACGGGTTCTTTTTGATGGGGCGGTTGCATCCCAGTCAAGGTCTGTCACAAAAAGTATTCAATTTTTGCCCGAATGATATCTTTTAAGGAGCTTGTTGTTGTCACCCAACCCTCCTCACATCTCTTCAACTCATTAGCTATTTATTGGGAACTCTTAATGGGTTAGGAAAGCTCTCAAGCTCTCCTAAAAACTGATGTGAAGAAGGTTGATGACATGCTTTCACTCCTATGCTTAAAAGTAGAACCAAATTTGTGTCACTGTCAGAATTTCTGGGTTGTTAGGATCGATTTCCTACTCTGAGACGCTTGATAAATATGGGCCCAGGTCACATTTTGAATAGAAACATATCACACTGCACAGCGTTAAAATATCTTCTTCATTTAAGGAAATATTTGAAGAAAAAAAGATTTGTAAATGTTATAGATTCCATTTAATCAACCTCTAAAAGGAGTGTGCTGACATTAGGTCCTCATCAGGACCTTTGCTAAGATAGAAATGATCTCTTATTGGATGTTGATGATGTTGGCTGTCCTGGGGCCAGAAAGAGACAGTGCAGGAGAAAAAGCGAGAGAGAAAGAGAGAGAATTTGAGTGGGAGGGCAAAAGCATCTTTAATAATCACAGATATCTAGTTGTAATGCCCATAGAAGACCTTTGTGCTGCCCGGGCAGCTGTCCCTCAAAATGATCGGCATAACCTTATCCAGGATCATTGCTGCCATGCATTAG